>JAWWEX010000084.1:5498286-5518802 GCA_035583215.1 Arremon brunneinucha | reverse complement strand
TTCTTGTGTGTGTATTTTTCTTTCCTTTCAAAGTCAAGAAAAAAGTTTCTCTTTAAGATTAAAAAAAACCATCCAGTCTCACTAAACTGACCTTGGATGAAAGGTTTACAGTCTCAATAATGAACTAAAAGTCCAGAGGAGAGAATATGGTCAAGTTTAAATCATGGCTTGACAGCTGCAATAACAGAGCCTGGATGAAACAGGACAGGGCTGTTTTATGAGATCCTGACAAAAAATGGGGGTGAAGTTTGCAGGTGGTGTGGCTCAGGTACACCTGAGTGTGGCAAGGTGATGGATCCTCACTGTGAGGAGGAGCTGGGAGAATCCTCCTTGATCTCTTCTGCTGCTCACAAAAGGAAAATCTCCAGCTTCTCCTCCTGTCCCAGCCCTGTTCCAGCTCTGCTCCCTGTGTTTCAGGTTACAGACACGTGTACCTGGAGGGCATAGAAGAGGCTTCCATCTTTGTGCATGTGGCAATAAATGACATCTGTGGTAAGGTGAGTGTCTGTGTGGTGTGCAACACCCCCTGAGGAGCAGCCAACATCTTGTGTCACACCAGGGAAGCTCAGGGGGTGAAGGGCCAGGCTGACATTTTGTTCTTTTAGAGTAAAATTGATCTCTGTGCTTGTCATGGTAGCCTGAGATCTTCCTGAATATCCATGGAGATAAAGGCAAATCACAGGGAAAGTGATAAAAGAGATTCTTGCAGTGCCTTTTTGAGGAAGCCACAGGGGAAGGTTATTTCCTTGCAGCACACATTTTTATATAAATAATGTGATTGTGAGTGCACCTTGCTGAACCAAAGGTGACACATCTTAACTTTGAACACTTGTTCCCTGCAAAGCTGATGCTTTAAAGGCTCTGCCTGATGTTTCAGCATTTTATATTTAATTAAATTCCACAAACTTATTTGCTTTGGGGTTTTTTTTGCCATAATAACTCTTAAAATGCAGAGGAAAGGTGATGCTGGTAATAGCTGGACATATTTACGCTCCTTGTGTGTTATTAGGGGTGTGATTTCTTCACGCACAGGAAATAAACAACTCTCAGTGTGCCACATCTCAATTTCCACAAAAGTAAAGCCCTAATTTCAGACTTGTCCTAGGCCAGATAAAAAGGAGGCAGCTCCTGTCCTCTGAGTGCAGTGATCTGTGCTGTTAATGCCAAGGAAATCAGGTACAGAGCTCCTTGCAGGATGTGTTTGTCCTGCAGCGCTGAGATGCAATATCAGCATTGTGACAGCAGGAGGAAAGAAAGCTTCTCTGCCGCCTTTGTTTTCTCATTTTTCTTCTTTAATTTCAAAATCAGAGTTACAAAAACATACTCAAGCACGAGTAAAACATCAGCAATGTTCAGGGCTGTTAATGCCAAGGAAATGAGGTACAGAGCTCCTTGCAGGATCCCAGTTTGTCCCGCAGCAGTGAGATGCAATATCAGCATTGTGACAGCAGGAGGAGGCATCCAGCGGCTGGGAATGCCCAGCTCCTCCTCCAGAGGGAAATTCGAGCCATCCTGAACAGGAAAACAGCTTTTTTAGACTTTAATCATCACTTAGTTACTTAACTCCAGTCACTGCCCTTGCCAGCAGTGTTTAATGGAAGGGCCAATGTTCCTCCTCTTCATCACTGAAGTATTTTCAGTTTAAGCCTTCTCTGGCAAATTCTCTCTGTTTAGCCTTAATTTCCTAGCCTTTCATAATTATTTGCTCTTCCTAACTTCTTCATGAGTGACTGGCTGTGATAGTTTGCAGAAGGGTAAATGCCCATTTAAACTTTGGCAGTTTTTTTGGGACATAGATTTTTCTTGATGTTCCCTGAGTGCTTCTCATTGTCACTGCAGTCTCTCTGGGCTTGCTGGTGATTAGGAAGTGATTCTGTGCACTGACAAAATACAAGGATTTGGAAGGAAAATCTGTGTGTGTTGTGGTTTTGTTTTGTTTTTAAATTTATAATTTTTAATAAAAACTACTGAAAATGTGGAACAAACATTACATGTCCCTTTCTGGTTTGGTCTACCTGAATCACTTTTTGCTTTGGTTTTTGGTTAACAGACTACTGTCCAAATTAGAATTTTTTCTTTTCTCCTCTCTTAATTATGGGCAGAAAAATCACCCCAGTTATCAGCCTGGTTTGGTTTATACCCATTCTTTATTAATTGGTTTTGCCCATTCTTTATTAATTCAGGGATTCTAAAGCAAACATTTACATTCTGGGACTTTTTTATAAATGGAGATATTCCACCTGCTCAGTAGCTTGGTATTACTAAAACAGTCTTAGGTGAAAAAAAAAAATCTTAACTTATGTGTGAAATCTCTTTCAGATTGCTCTGTTTCCTGGAAAGGCTTTTCTTTGTTTCTGTCTCTTCTGTGTTCTGCTGATGTAGTGCAGAATTTCTTGTGGTTTTTCTAGATGTGCCTATCTCTGAGCTCCTCCCTCACTGTTACTCTGCCTTTACTCTGTCTGTTTGTGATTTCAGTGGGCTTCTCTATGTCACAAAAGTCTCCTTTTAGAAGCAGAGCGTTTTTAGACGCCTTGAAGGTACCCCTCCTGTGCCAGGGAGGTGCAGACACCACCACACACCTGCATGCCTTGGGCTGGTGGCTTCATTAGCATCAACCTCTCCTTGGTAGCATCTTTGAGTTCTCCAACTCATGGGACATGAGCTGTGACATTTGGCTGGGTCACCCCTGTGGGGTCACTGACAGCCACAGAGTGAAGCAGATCCAGGATAAAATTCCTGCCACTCTCCCCCTTCTCTGAGCCTCTCCCTCTCCTGCCCTTTCTCTGGAGGGATACAATTCAAACCCTTTCTTTCAGACAGAAAACAACATTGACAGTGAATCATTTGCTAAACTGGGGGAAAGCCTCTTGTGCTGTTTTTCAAGTCTGCTTTCCAGAGTGAAACAGCCCTGTAAAAGCTGGGCTGGGAGCTGAAAGCACGGTGTCCTGGATCTCCCTCAAAACTGCTCTCTTTTATTTTTTTCCTTCTTTTAAAACTTTTCTTTCCCCCTTAAGTTAATCAAATCTGCCTTTGTGTTCTTGAATCACTCCATTGATTCAAGCAACAGTGTCCAGCTTAAGAAAGCTGCAGCAAACAAGCCAGAATGACACCTTGGGCCCTGCACTGCGTGCCACCCATTCCATCAGTGCTTCCCTTTTCTTTTTGGTGGATTTTATTTGTCTGTGTTGTTTGTATGACAATTTTTTCTGGGTTTTGCAAATATTTATATTGTCTGATTTTTATAGCAATAAATTCATGTACTTGCCAACTTGTCTCCCAGTAATCCAAGCAGACTGTTCAATAGTCTGGCTATCAAAGAAGATTTTCCAATATTTAATATTTGCCTTGCATGGGAAAAATCAAACCCCACTATCTTTTATCTTATCCTAAATGTAATTTTTGATAATGTTCTACTCACACTGGAAATTGGCATGTGATAACTAAACTTCAGTCAATTATAATTGACTAAATATTATGTAAAAAAATAATATTATGAACACTTTTACTGGTTCTTGTGTCAGCCAAATAAACCTTGGTCCCACATGGCAGCTTGGGGTAAAATCAGCTCTTAGCCCAGGCTCAGTGCACAGGGCAGCCAACATCTGCATTAAGTCCTGCACAGCAGCACAGGAAATGCTCCAGCAGGCACTCAAATATTTATTTTGGGGTGACAGACCATTGTAATTTAAATAAGACACTTCTGTGCCGTTGTTTGGCACTGCAGAAATGTGACCTCATGTGACATCACAGGGCAGAACTGGAACTGACAGCAAGCGTGGCTGCTGGTCAGGTTCTGTCACAGCCTTCCTAAAATGCACTTCAGTCATGATCCACCCTGGGTTTATTCATTCTGGATGCTACAGCTGCTCAAAAGTCTGATCCAGCTGGGAAATAAAGAGAGCAAAGGGGTAGAAGCAGATTAAAAGAGAAATTCCTTTCTGTGCCTGAAGTGATCTCAGTGCTCAGAGCAAACCAGCGCTGAGTCAGGCATCAGCCTGGGCTTGGGAAGTTGGCAAGTACACCTGGAATGTTTGCAGGAATGCTGGAACTCTGTCTCATTGAAATGTAAATCAGTTGTATGGTGGTGGGAGATTTATGATGGTGAATTTGTGTGTTTAATGCTTAAATAACTACTGAAGGCTGTGGAGAACTGTAATGTGACACTGACTAACTTCCCTTGTTTGTAGTGTGTTTCCTCAGTGCTGAACACATACACCAGTGTCTTGGGATAAGTGTTGTATGGCAGGAAAAATTACCCCAAAATGTAATCACACAGGTAGAAAATGAAATACTCCATGATCTTTTGTGTGTGTATAGTTAACTGCTATTCATGACAGAGCTCAATTCAATTCAAGTGTAGATCTCCTTTATATTGAAAAAAATATTCTATTTTATGGTCAGTGTTTATTTCCCAACAGTTCCTAGAAAATGCATTTACAGCAGGAATTTTAAATACATCTGCTTTGGGTGAAACTGAGAAACTTCAGCTTTCAGAATGAAAGCCTTGTAGACAGAAGTATTTCCTTTTTTTTTTTGGTTGTCTTTTCAATAGCTCTAATGTTTATGTAGATGTTGTAAGTAATTACATGCTAGAAAGAAAACGATGACAAATACAGAGATAAGTGTGGCTGCAAAATGTTATCTAAAAACATAGCTGAGAAAAAAAAAAGAGATGTGTTATTTTGCAAGGCTGCTGTTAGTGATTTTTTTTTTTTTCATTTTTAATGCCTGTCCTATTTCTGGGTTAGTTCTCATGCTGATGGGAGGAATATATCAGGAAAGCGTGTGTGAGCGATATTTGTTCATGAGTTCCTGTGCTCAGAGGAAGAGCCTTGTATTTTTTATGAGGGACCTTTATATATATTTTTTATTTTTTTAAAAAATATATATTTTTTTCTTATTTCTTTTGCAGGCCAAACAAGCTCTAGGTCTAAAAGGGCTGTTTCTCAGAAATCCAAAGCAGGCCTCTCTGGACAGTCATGCTGCTGGGCAGCTCCATCGCAAACATTCCTTTAGCAGCCACATCCTGAGACGGACGGCCAGTGCACCCACCAAGAGCCAGAAGAAGAACAAGAAGGGCTTTCCAGAAATTGCTTTTGACACAAAGGACAGCAGCTCTGCAGGGGCTGGAGAAGGGAGGGAAGTGGAAGCTGCCTCCCAGCCTCGCTTTGTGCAAGAGCCAGAAAGCGCTTCCCCGTCCCCAGCTCCCCGAGACGCTGCCGGTGGGGAGGCACCTGGCAAGGGCTTGAAAGGTAAGGCCCACGGCTGTGCCCAGGGGCCAGGGCAGAGCTGTGCCCACCCCGGGGCTCCCTTCAGCGAGCCCTTGCCCAGGGCACACAGGGTGAGGCTGCAGGAGCCCCTGGGCGAGAAGCCGAGCGTCTTTGCCCGCTGTGCCATCAACAGCTCGGGCAGGATCGGCGTGGCCACCAACTGCATGAAATGCATGATTGGCTCCAAGGAGAGCCCTGACCCCGAGGGGCCGTGGAGTGACCACCCTGGCAGGCCCAGAGAGCCCCTGCAGGCCGGGCAGGGCAGCAGTGCAGAGGAGAGGGTAGAGCTGCACACCTGGGTGGTCAGGGGGCAGCCCAGGCCGCTGTCAGATTTGCAGCCTTGCAGCAGCCCTGGACCTGCAGGTGACCCGAGGAGGAGCAGCCAGGCCTTTGTGAGCCCAGGGAAGACGAGTGGTGACTCTAAGGGCCACGGGATAAAGGCTCAGCCCCGGCAGCGCTGGCAGTGCCACTCTGGTGGCAAGTATGGAAGCACTGTCAACCTGGTTGCAGCCAGCAATGGCTCTGTGTCCTCCAACTCCAGCAGTCTAGAAAGCCTTGGAAGCCCAGAGTTCCCCAAGCACTGGGCTGAACCTTCTCGAAGGCAAGTGGGCACCCTCCAGAGGGAAATGAACGCCTTGTTCGTTCAAAAATTGGAGGAAATTCGAAGTAAATCCCCTATTTTCTTTACTGGTAAGACCAGATTTTCTTCACCCTTCTCCACTGTAGATCACATCATTGTCTCAGCTTCTGCATAGCATCCTTACTTAGAAGCTCCTCCATGTTGTTTGGCTGTCAAGAGGTCTTTTTTTTTTAATTTTGGCAATGACAGAAGAAAAAAATCTGCATTAATATTTTTATTTTCTTTTTTTGTAGACATGTCTGGCTTAGCTTAGTCCTTGCTATGCCTAGTTAACCATCTGCAGTAGTGGCACTGTCAGTAGTCCATAAATGTTGGGGTTGTTTGTTCAGGGCTTTTTGTTTCCTTGATTTTCTTAGTGATTGTGGTATGATACTAAGTAAATTTTAAGATCCAAACCAGAGCATTAAGTGAGACTGAATATGGAAAACCCACATCAACAAACAATATTTCCATTATCAACCTTTGTGTTCCACTGAGGGATAACCACATCAGGAATGATGTCTAATGTGCTCTCTGATAACAATTAACCTGCTCCCTCCTCAAAGATCTTGCAAAATCACTGCTGTCATTCCAGGAATTACTGGATGGATTTCTTTGCTCTCTTCAGGAGATTTTATTTTATTTTATAAACACAGCAGCTCATTCTGCTCCCAAATGTGTGTGCAGACATTTCTGCTGTGCTGTGATGTTCCTGGCCTGAGGGCAGAGGGTGTGATCTGCTGCTCCCTGGCATAGCCAGGCTGGGGCACTCCTGTCATTCCCCACTGCCACCCAAAATGTGCCCAAAACTTAGAGGAAAGTTCCTAAAGCTGCAGCATTTTGTGGTTGTTTCAAACTGGGACTGTGTGGCTGCACCTGTACCATGGACTGGGGGTTTGTAGAGATGGGAAATCAAAGCTGAGGCAATCAAAGGATAGCTTGTAGTAAGAAAAATGGCATTTTTGCTCCTGATTTGGCAGGAATGGGACAGAAGGAAAGAGATTTTGATAAGAACTTTCTGCTTCACAGAACTGTAAGGAGAAAGTAGGAGATGCAGCTTTTGGCTGTGACTGCAAGGGATTTGACCTCCTCAAATCCCTCACCCTCCTTGTGAATTGTCCAAGAAATCTGGACACTGATGATTACATTCTCAGGGACAGTGAAATGATTTTGGTGCTTTTCCCTTTTTTAATAACAGATTCTGACTGCCCAGCTATAGAGGGCTTCTTTGAAAGCCTCATACAGAAATTTGATATATTTTATTTATTTGACCAATTTTATCTGCTTGGGTGTCTGAAATTTACCTTCTATTTTTATACCATTTTTTAAAACATATTTTTCCAATATCTGCTTCAGGCTTTTAGAAAAATGCCAGGACAATGGGAGGGGAGAAATTTGCTGGTTCCCGTGACTTGCGGTTAATCCAAAGCAGCAAAACTCTTTCTATGCCTAAATTATTGGCATTGGGCTTTTCACAAACTCTGAGGACTGTGACATATGAAACCATTTCCCATTATCAGTGCCAGCTCCCCTGCCAGCCCCCAAGTCACAAAACAAATATTGTGATATGCTTGAAATCTGATTAAATCCATCTGACTTCCCAAGCATGGAATCAGCAAACCCTTAAAATGGTGAAATGGTGCCTTGGACTGGCTGCTGCTGGTCCAGTGACAGCCCCTCTGTTTGCACAAACAGCTCTCTTTCCCAAACTCCTGCAAGGCCATGCCTTGGGCCAGGAAACCAGGGAAACCAGCTCCAGGGCTGCACTTGGGAATTGGCATTCTGCTGGGGGAAGTGCCCTGGGATAGGGCAGGAAACTATGGCTGGCCCTTTATTATATATTAAATAAATATATTTAATAACCATTATTTATATTATATAAATATATAACAATAACATAAATATGTGTTATATATAAATATACAACAGATAAATAAATATAAATATATAAATCTGTATTTTAAAATAATATATAATATGAATATATTTAATAATATTTATTATTACTATAGCTGGCCCAGCATTACATTTTCCAGGGATTTCCCTTCCCAGCGTGCCCCAATCTGTGCTGCTGGATGGGCAGAAGGAGAATTTATAAATCTGATCAGCTCTGGGCCCTTCCTGACACTCCTCCAGGCACTGAGAGTCTGGAATGTTGGGTTTGGGTTATGGAATGTTGGATTTGGGTTATGGAATGTTGGATTTGGGTTATGGGCACTGGTGCCTGGTTCCCTTCCAGCACTCCCAGCTAATGCAGGGCAGGGCAGAGCTGCTCCCACCCCTGAGTTCTGCACTGGGCTGGAAATCCTGATATTCTCTGGGCAGGTTCTGGGAATGATGTTTCCCATTAGGAGAGGGCTTTGGAGGAGTTTAGATTCCTCTGAGCAGCCTGGAAGATGTCCTTGCCTATGTCAGGGTACTTGAAACTTGATGATTTTTGGGGTCCTTTCCATCACAAACCACTCTGTGATTCTGTGATTCCATTCCTCCATCCAGTGGAGTGTGTTCCTTCAACACCAACAAATATTTTCATCCTTCTATGATAAAAAAATTGAACTTAATATCTGTCCATGTGTGGATTCCATTGAGTGCTCTGGTTGGTCGGAAATTCTTAGGATCCTACAACCATGTGTGAATATTCCTGTATGTCTCCCATCCCTCCCTCAGCACTAATTTATCCTGTTATCTGCACCTGCCTTCCCTACATTAATTGGATTTTTCCTCTGTTCTGTCCTATTATTCTACATGCACACTCTCTCTCTCTAGTTAAGAACTGAAAGGACAAGCAAGTCAAAGGTAATGTCTGCTGAGTGTCCCTGATTCCAGCACCTTGTTGCCTGTACTCCTGGTTTTTCCCTGTTTGCTGCCCCATAATTACCTGCTCCTGTATCCTTGAGGTCGTGGTCTGGCTTGGTGGTGCTTTGTTAGTTCTGGGATGCATGTCTGCACTGTGCTTTGGAGATATGGGGAATCATCTTTTTGGCATGATTGCTTTGGCTCCTGGGGTGCAGGTGATAAACACTGCAGAGAATGGAGCTTTTTCTCCAGGTAATTGGTGGCTGCAGTGATTCTCTAGGTTTGCACTCACAGCCTGCTGTTCATGACCCATCTGTCTGCAGAGTTGTTTTTTTTTTTTGAAATAGAAATTACCCAGTTTTTTTAGGAAGAACAAAGTCTGTTTAAAGCTTTTGTTTTGTTTTTAAAAGTCCCATTGCCAACATTCCACTGTCTGCAGATCATTTGTAATCTGCTCCACAAGTCCTGTGCTGCTTCTCTTCTGAGTGGTTGGTCACTGGGATCACATCTGCTGGTCACACTGCTGTTTGATCATTGTACATGCTCTGGTTGTGCTCTGATACCCTGACCTGTCTGAGTGCTGGAAGGAAGGAAAACTGAAAATCAAGTGGTGCTGGATGGTGGAGGAAGAAAAGCTGGTTTACAAAAGGGGTCACCAAGGGCAGAACTTGCTGGGTACAGTTGTTGTTTGATAAGAAAACCAGAACAGTCACATGGTGCTGCTGTGCATGGACTGAGATTTCTTGAAGCAACAGGGCTTTGTGCAGCTAAAACTGAATGTGCAAAATGTCTTGCTGCCTTTGGCCAGGCATTTGAAATCTCAAGTTATTTTTAAAATCATGATTAACATGGACAACTTGTACCTTGAGAACAAAATGGTAACGCATAAGGAATGAATCTGAGCTCAGCTGTAATTTGTAAGAGATAACTAACCCTGTATCTCTGTTTTTCTTGTTTCTTTCTTTTTCTTTTCATGCCTCCCGAGCAGATGTCTGCCACTTCTCCATGCAGAGGTCAGTCACTTCTTTATGCAGCCTAGAAACGATCACAGAAGAGCCTGTCCTTGCCAATGAGGGCCATCACTGCAGCCTTCTCTTCCCCCTGCCCGTTGCCCCTTACAGTGACTCTGAGGAAGGATCTGGCTCTGACCATTCCACTGAAGCTCCATCAGAGGGAAGCAGAACACCCAACCAGCCTCAAGAGCCCCTACCCTCCAGAGAACAAGGAACCAATCTGGCTGCAGAAGACCGAGGGCAGGATGTCCCAAGAGCAGCTGACACAAGTTTGGTAGCCCCAGAGGATGAGAGGACAAACGTGGCAGGATGTCCCACAGAAGGAAATGGCTGGACACAAAGCAGTGAGGCTGAAGATCAGGGTGGATCAGCAGCACATCCCAAAAAAGCCAGGCTGGTAGAGGCAGCAGATCACGGTGCTGGCCAACCTGTAGGAAATTGCCAGAAGCAAAACCAACCAGGTCAGGTATCAGCAGACACAAAAAGCACCTCTGAATGCAAAGGGCAAAACCCAGGTGCAGCAGCTGTTCCACCTCAGCAAAGCAGTGTCAGTAACAGCCCCCAGGCAGATTCTCCCCAGAAAGCCTGGGCTGCACAGCCTCACCCCATCTCTGTTTCCCAGACGAGCTCTTACACATTGGCAAGAAGGGCAAAGAGTGAAGGACTGAAGACGTCAGACTCCTCAGCCTTAATAAAAACCCCGAGCAGCCAGTCTCCAGCAGCTGAAGTGTACTTTGATGCCACTGTCAATGACCGGATCTGGAGCAAGCTGGACTGTGCCAGCCACCGTGACAGCATGTCCTCCTCGTCCAGCATGTCCTCCAACGACACCGTCATCGACCTCTCCCTGCCCAGCCTGGCCCGCAAGAGCCTCCCGGACCTGGGCATCCGCCAGGACAGCCTGGAGCCCCTGGCCATCAGGAAGGGCATGCGGCCCCGCTCCGCCACCACCTGCAGCAACGAGATGCCAATGGTCAGCAAGAGCAAGTCCAACCCCAACCTGAGGTCTGGCCAGCTGCCGGCCGACGAGCTGTGCCCCCGGCCCCTGGCCAGGAGCCCTCAGGACGCCTTCTCGTCCATCCCTCGAAGGCACACCTGGAGCAGGCTCTACATGGAGAGTCTCAGGCAGTCCTCTAACAAATCCAAAGCGCATGACACGGTCGGGAATAACCAGACGAAGTCCAAAAGCCTCGGGGACCTCACCTCTGATGACATCGTGTGCACTTTTGAAAGCAAATACCGCAGCATCAGCAGGAGCTTCGTCACGCGCTCCATGCGGGAGCAGCGCCGCTCCGCCAGCCTGCGGGCCTCGGCCAGATCCCGGGATGAGCTGACGGAGCAGCTGAAGAAGCTGACGGCCTTCCAGCAGGAAAACGACATCACCTCCCCCATCAGCCTGGAGCCCAGCGAGTCGGAGGAGGAGGGCGAGAGCGTGGGGCTGCTGCGCCGCTCGTCCTCGCGCAGCCAGAGCCGCGTGCGCTACATCGCCAACAGGGCACGGCAGGCCCAGGAGAGGCAGCGCCTGCAGGGCCGGGCTCAGCTCGGGGGCAGCCCCATCGAGGAGAGGGGCAACCCCGAGGGCGCCTGCAGCGTGGGCAGGGCCGGCTGCACCGACCCCGCTGCCCACGCGGCCCTGGCGGCCTCGCCCAAGGCCCAGCCCGACTGCGCGGCCGACACCGAGGTGTTCTTCATGCTCAAACTGTGACCCTGACAGCAAAGCACAGCAAAACCTGAGAGGCCCAAAATAATCCTATGCTTCCTGGCCTTCCCCTGAGCCAAGGGTGCTTGATATCACAACTCCAAAGGAAATGGCCCTGGCGGCCTCGCCCAAGGCCCAGCCCAACTGCGCGGCCGACACCGAGGTGTTCTTCATGCTCAAACATGAAGCGAACCCTGACAGCGAAACACAGCAAAACCTGAGAGGTCCAAAACATCCTGAGCTTCCTGGCCTTCCCTTGAGCCAAGGGTGCTTGATATCACAACTCCAAATGAGCTGGCCCTGGCTGGGCCCGACTGCATGGCCGACACCGAGGTGTTCTTCATGCTCAAACTGTGACCCTGGCAGCGCTGGGCACTGCTAGCACTCCTGGCACAGCAAAACCTGAGAGCCCCAAAATAATCCTGTGCTTCCTGACCTTCCCTTGAGCCAAGGGTGTTTGATATCACAACTCCAAAGGAATTGATGAGGATTCATTTTTAATTGAGCTTTGCCCAGCCTCCGATCGGGCCTCCTCTGTGTGTGAGCACTTCTTGCATTTGCAGTTTGCTCTTGGTCTTTACTAATTTCAATAATTCTTCTGACAATAATAACCTTGATGTGTAATAGCTAAATGTGATGCTAACGACAGCTAAGGTGAATTTTGCTCTTACAAATCATGGATCCATGTAAGGAGGCTGGACTTAAAATCACATTTTATTTTCTGGAAGAGTTTGAGGCCTCTGAGGGTGTGAGTTAATAATGCAGTAGATACAGCCCATCTTCCATCGTGGACCTGCTTATTTCAGTGAAAATCCATATTTTCTCTTTGAAGAAAAGCTCTCTTGTTCCAAAGCAATGCTTTTATAAACTCAGCCTGTTTATATATCTATATATATATATATAAAAATATCTATATATATACACCTGTGTGTATGCAAAGATATGTCTGCACATGTATGTACACATGCACACCCTGAACCTGAACTGTGACTGCTCCTTGTCTCAAGGCATTGTCTGAGGGAATTGAGACAGGAGAGAGAAGGGAATGGCTAAAAATAGAAATATCTTCTGACTTTACTTCAGAAATGGCTACAAAGCATGTTAGTCTTTTCTTGAAACAGCACTGTCCCTTCTTATGGTATTTTAACAATGCTGCTGTACATAGCACTTTTTGGATGAATTTTACTATTTCTGTATTGCACTGCCATGCAAAATTTTCAATGATATGTTTAAAAAAAAAGAGATATTTAATTTTTTTAGATGGACATATTTAGAATTAAATAACAACCTAAACAGAGTAATAATTTTTCCTCCCCCCTTTTTTTTTACTTTTTATTTTTAGGGATGTTGTCATGTGTCCCCCCCACTCCCCAGTTATGATGTCATTTATTATAGATGTACATTTTATCAGTGATGGAGAAGAATGTTTACTGAGATGCATTTTAAAGAGAAACAGAGGTTTAATTTTATTTGAGGCTGCATAGAGTCCCTATTATTGAGAGGATATTTTGCCTTTGTAATGATTCTTTTGTGTATATTGCAAAATTTAAGAATTTGTTTGTAAAACCACCTTACACTACTAAAATAAACATATTTCACCTCCCAGCTGGTGACTCTTTAGCTGCAACACAACTCTGGGGTTTGTGATACACAAACATGGTTCATTCTATCTGCTTTGTTTTCCAGCTTCCTTTGTGTATAATATTTAATTTTACTCTTTTTCAGAGGGGCAGCCAGTGCAGACCCACTCAGATTTTCTCAGGTCCTCCAGAACTTGTGCAAGAGACTGACATTGTGTGGTGTGAGACACAGCACAGGGGCAGGATGAAAATTCTGGGGCAACTGGTGGAATTAGTAACCAAACAAACAGAAGGAGCTGATCCATCCTGGAGCAGCTGTACAAGTAACACAGATGGCCCTGTTTCATCACTGAGGGGGTTTAAAGTCTGCCTGAAAATGCTGCAGCTCAATTTTTGCTCTTCACCTGTCACTTGATTGAGAAATCACTTCTATTCCTGTCCCAGCAAAGTGCACAGTGAAAGTGCATTTTGCTTCCTTCACACTCCTCCTGGAAGGGTTGTCACTTGTGCAGCTGGGAAGGGGCTCTTGGTTCTAATTTTAGAATCACTTGGCCACAAGAATTTAAATTCTGAGCTACCAAAACAGTGACAAAATTGAAACTCTGAGATACCAAAATGTAAGGCTGACTGTGTTAGCACCATAACACAGCAATGGGGCTGGAGGGGTTAAATTTCCTGATTAAATCTTTTCAAATTCCCTTCAGCATGAAAATATTCCCTCAGTTTTCCAGGCTGGCTCAGATCCACCCAGCTTGTCTGCAGGATATGCAAAATTTTCAATTATATATTTTTTAAAAAGAGATATTTAATTTTTTTAGATGGACATATTTAGAATTAGATAACAACCTAAACAGAGTAATATCTTTTTATTCCATTATCAGATCCCAGGGCAGCTTTGTGCAGCAGAACTTTGGGATGTGCACTGAGGTGACCCCACAGCATCACTGCAGGCTCTGAAGGGAGGGAGGTGAAGCTGCAGCAGAACGTGGGATCTGCCAAGAGGAGCCTCCCATTGTGTCCCAGCACAAAGCAAGTTTCATTAACATTCTCTGGATGAAAAAATCATTCATGTAATACTTTAATTTCGGGCTGAAAAGCTGCAGGGAGTCGCTGCTTTTGTAACTTTAATGCTTTTGCAGCTTTAATGTCGAGTACATGCAACTTGACAGCTTTGGAAAGTTAATGTTTAAAAGGTCTATTTGTGTCTTCTGAAAGACTGAGTCTCACAATGAGATTATTTTCATCTTTAATTGATTAAGCAATACTTGTTAAATTAATGTACCTCACAGGATGCAGCATCACTTTAAAACATTTACCTTCGTTCAGAATTTTAACCAACAGTGTGTGGATTTAAATCATTAGGGTACAAGTGAAATTTGCCCTCTTGCTTCCAAATTAATAGCAATCACTTTTACAGCTTGTTTTGTGACACTATGTAAGACTGACCATTCATCATGTATTTATTTATTCCTATAAGTGGAATTTATCCCAGCATCTAAGAATTATTTGGAATTTAAGTCAGCAGAAGGTCACAGCTTTGCTCTTCCTTCTTCTGCTCTTCCTGTGCATCCTGAGACTCCAGGATGTGCATTTCAGTTCATTAAATGGTGAGATCTGAAATCCAGAGTCTCCAGATCACAAGCAGTGTACTGGCCATGGCTGGATGTGGATTTATGGTCTGATAATGAACATTCAATTGTGATAATGAACATTCAATTGTGATAATGAACATTCAGTTGTGTCCTTCAAAGCTGATTTTGTCTCTGTGATCAACAGGCAGGAAAACGGGCACAGCTGCTGGGGACAGCTCCAAAGGGAGGAATTTTACAGCAACACCACAGGACAGAGAGAGGATTCCGTGAGTCCTGATGCAGCATCCAGCTGTGGGACCCAGCTGCTTCCAGAGCTCCTTTGGTGAGGTCTCCTCCTTCCCCCGAAGGTGTCCCCTGGTCCAGCTGGCACGTTTAGAGCCACTCCTCCTCCTCTTCCTCCTCCTCCTCTCCCGGGTATTTAACCCAGCACGGGATGCCCAGACCTGCAGGATCCTCACTCCTGTGCCGGGCATCCCGAACGGACGGACGGACAGACAGACGGCCCCAGGGAGTCGCTGTAAGTGAGAAACCGCCTTCAGTTCGTGCTCTGCTTCTGGCAAGGGGCAAAGCCCGCTGCCGCCGGCTCCTTCCTGGCTTTTTAACCCACATTTGTACCCTGTTTGTGCTTTTAGATAAGCAGCGTGTTTAACAACTTTCTGTGCGAGGTGATGCCTGCAGTACCAGCTCTGATAGTTTGGGTTTTTTAGAGGAGCTCTGATCAGTTTGGGGTTTTTTATAGGAGGCCACTTGAAACAAAGATGATTTTGTTGCATATACCAAATTGTAAGAGGAAAGGAACAGGAATTAATAAGCTAAACCTACCAGGAAAAGCACAGCTCAGCCTCAAGCCTGCTTCTTCTTTTCAATTTTTATATTTTTTTCCCCGTGGTTGAAGCTGCTCAGTTTTTGTGCTGCTCTGGCAACAGCCAAGAGCAGCAGCTACTTTGTCTAAAAAGCAGTTGTAGGATAAAGTGAGTGTTTGTTGGTATTCTCAGCTTTTACAGAGATGGGGCAACTGAGAGATGTTTTAAATGTTTTTATTCCATTATCAGTCTCTTGTGAGACACAGGAGATGTAAAACTCAGCACCATTCCATCAGAAGCCAGCCCATATCCTGGTTACAATACAATGCATCTTTCACAGCTCTAATTCTCTAAAATATCTGGTCTTTTTGCAGGGCCATGTTTTGAAACTTGTTGAAATTTATTTCTAGTTCAATCTCTCAACAATGTCATTTCTATTCCATTCCTAAATCAGCACACCTCATCTCAGTATTTGCATACAGATGTACAAAACTCCTTGAGCTTTCTATCAGGTTTTGAGAATTCCTTACAAATCCATTTCCCACAGGTGTTGGCTGATGCCCAGCTCAGACCTCAGCCCTCTCCTCTGGGATCCTTTCACAAGGATCAACATTTTCCCAATTGGCAGAATATTTTAACAGCAGCAACAACAAAATCAGCATTGAAATTTAACCTGGAGAGAACCTCCTGTGGAGGTTTGAGTTATTTCTCTTATTAGGGGAAATGAATGAGGGTAAGTGCTGAGCTGTAATGCTGAGAGTTTTCATAGGATGCAGGATTGGGAAATTTCCTAAAAGCTGATAAGGTAAGATTCCTAAATCCGATGTTTGCCAGTAATGCCATATGTAGTATATTTTTGCCTACACGGTCTCATAAATGATAAGTTTTCTTGGGCATTTTTAATTTATTTTTAATAATTTATGGTGTAATGGTGTCCTGTATCTTGTTGGACAACAAATACCGTTAAAAATATTGCTGCTGCTTCCTCTCCTGCCCTTTCCCTGAGGGAAAACCCACAGGGAGAGAACCACCAGTGGGTAAATGGCCTTTTTTAGGTTTGTCACAACCTTTTTGCTGCAGTGGGGACTTCACCAGAGCCTTTCTTTAATGTTTGTTCTGGCTTAGCTCAGCAGTGACTGTTTTCAGCTGGAGACTTCATTTGGAATTGTGGCTCCACAGAAAAAGGAGCAGAAAATCCAGCACAAAGTGCTCTCACCCAGTGATGGGGAACTGTAGAACCAGGTTTAACTGCTTGCCTTTCACCTCCAGCAGGAATTTCTGCTCCCATGGATAAATCACTTCACCTCACAATCTGTGTGCTCACAGCCCTGCTGCTCCTGAGGGAATCAAGCCAGGCAGGTGAGGAAAAGCATCCAGAAGTGTTGCCTGCATCCAAACCTGCTTTTATTTTTCTTTAAATCATTAATTCCTTCAGTTTTTACCTGCCAGTGCTTGCAGGATTTTGTCCTGATCTCAGAATTTGCTTTTAAAATGGGTTATTAAGAAATTCCCCAGGGCTTGCCTGGTGGCTGGGACTTGTGAGTGCCACCAAGTGTCTTTGATGTCCCCAAGTGTCTTTGATGTCCCCAAGTGTCTTTGCTGCTAAAAGATGACAGAGATGGGGGAAAATTAAAAAAAAGCCAAGGAAAAGGGGTGGGTTTAGCTGTGGTTATTGTGGTTAAAGCTGCATTTCTGTGAGTTTATGCTCCCTTGAGCTGCAGCAAGGTGTGCTGAGGATGGAGGGGAAAACTGAGGTGAGGTGGCCAGTCCTGAGCAGTGCCAGGAGCCTTTTCCCCAGGAATCCAGCAGGAGCCTCCCTTTGGAAGGCTGGGCAAGCCCAGGGCAGCAGGAGCAAAGAAAAAACTGATTTTTTACAGCCACAGTCTCTTCCTACAACCAATGGGGAAGGGAGGGATGAACCTTTCCCTTGTCCTGTTCTGCTGCAGCCTCCCAGGAGGATTCCAGGAAGATTCCCAGGATTTCCAGGAGGATTCCCAGGATTTCCAGGATTTCCAGGAGGATTCCCAGCAGAATCCTCGATGCTGGGCTCTGTCCCTGCCATGACCTGGGGTTGGTGCTGCAGCCCCATCGCCCCTGGGCCTTTCAGGAGGGCTCACAAAGGGGCTTTGAGCTGGGAGCTGGAGCCCTCAGAAGGCCCTGCTGCCTTCCAAGGAACCCCACGGGGCCTCCAAAAGCTGCTGCTGGCTTTAAAGGGTTTCTAAAGGGAGACAAGAGAAGTCCTTTGTGGAGATTTCCAGCCCCCATGGAGAAGTGTAGTGGAGAGGGAAAAAACAGGTTTTGTTTTACAATAATGTGGAGTTCAGCGCAAGGCCAGAAAATTCAACGCCAAAGAAGGAGAAATAAATACATAATGAATGAATATGCTGTTATATTTAGAGAAAAACTCACAGCTTTTGCTGGAAAGAGTGAAAACATCCTGCATTTTTTAGTTTATCTTGAGGGATTTTTGGCTTTTGTGCTGTGAATTCTCTGAGTCCAGGGAGCAATGCTAAGCAGATTCTAGAAAAATCATCCTGGGCAATTTCATTAATGAGCAATATATTGACAAAATTGTGGTTTTAATTCTGCATCTCAGATGCAGAACCTGCCAGGAGTAGGGGAAGGAAGAGTAAGAAAAATCAGTGGGTGGTGAGGAACTTTTGGCTTTTCCTGAGGGAAAGATGGGGCTGGGCAGGAAAGGAGGAAGGTCTGGGCTGTGTGAGGAAGAGGAGCTGGTGCTGCCCCTCCTCAGGGATGGACTGGCTGTGCAGGAGCCCCTCAGAGGCTGAGGGACATCAGTGACACCATTAAGTGACACCAGAACCTCCTGAGCTCCTCTCTGCTGTCTCTGCCTTCTTTTGTGCCCTGGGGGAGGAAAAAAAGGGAGTTTGGGAGTTGGGGGTGATTGTTCTGATTATTTCAGTGCGCTGTGGAATGAGGAGCTGTGAATACAAACCCCACACAAATCTGATTTTGTTGTATTTTTCCAGGAGCTGGGAGGAATGATGATGCTATGAGTAAGGTATGTCTGAGTTCATTAGTGCAGAACCACTAACGAGGGCGTGGGGCAGATGATTTTACATATTTAATTCAGAAATAGTGATCAGAATGTAAAATATTTCCATCTTTGAAGAGTTATTATTTTAAGTACAGTGTTCATGGCTGGCTGTGTCTCTGTGCTGTTTTCCTTTGTTTGTTTTTGTGGGGTTTTCTTTTGACTGAATTTTTTATCCAGAGCTCAGAATTCAGTTGTGCCCCAGGGAAGAACCTGCCAGCAGCCCTTGTCTTCATGGCTGGTAGAGTTGGGGAACTTGTGATCACAGCTTTCCACTCAAAGCTCATCCCTCAAACCCTTCCATTGCACAGAGGGAATTCAAACAAGATCCTTTGGAAGGACTGAGGTTTCTTTTGCACGTTCTGTACTGCATATTTATATATTTATATATTCACACACACATATATACATCCTCTCTCTGTCTAGAAAAATCACCCTGTAATTTCCAATAAGCAGACACATTTAAGACCAACAAACCTCACAAAATCTGACACTTCACTAGAAAAAGCTACAATTGCCCTGCAGTGCCTTTGATGAGGAATCCTCTGGAGTGAATGTAAAATTGGAAGATGTATCTTTAACTCACACAAATGAATCCACTTTTCCTCTCCTCCTCCTCTCAGGTTTCCAACTGTTCTGTGTCTCCTGGAATTGCTCTCTAATGAGACCTTAATTGGCTGCTAATTCTTTTGTCTGCAGCAGCAATTGGTCTCTTGGGGAGGCTGCACGCACCATCCGAAGATGTGCAGCAGCATTTGCAGCGATTTTTGTTTGCAGCAGGCAATGAAGTGAAACGCTGTGATTTATTAATTAGGAAACAGCAGCAGCCCCTGCAGGTTTAGGGCTGGTTTAACCCCCCTGCACCTCCCAGGTCACCCCAAAATAACTTTGAAAAACCTTGAAACCCAACAGTTCCTCAATTTCTGCTTTTTAGGGCACAGACCCTCGGGGAACAGGAGAGGGACTTCCAACCCTGACTGTCACAACCATCCTGGTAAGGCCCTGACAGGGCAGGGAGCAGGGGTTTTTTGGGCTAATTCCCCTTTTCCAACCCAAAATTGTGGCAGGAGCCCAATTTCACTAAATGGGGGTGGGGAATTTTTGGGAATTCTGGAATTTTCTTTGGAGGGGGGCTGCGATGAGAACCCCGCGGTTCGAGGCCACCATGGGAATTTCCATGGATTTCAAAAAAGCCCAAAATCCCAAAAAATCCTTCTGGAATTCTGGGAAACTTCAGGAATTTGAGAATTTTGGGGGGAAAAAATATTGGAAAATGTTGATATCAATAAAAAAAAAAAAAGAAAAGTAAAAGTAAAGGGGGGGTCAGAAATTTTTGGGAATTTTGGAAATTCTGGAATGTTTTTTGGGGGGACTGTGATGAGAACCCCCTGGTTCAAGGCCAACGGGAATTTCCATGGATTTCGCATCTTAAAAATCCCCAAAATCCAAAAATATCCTTCCGTAATTCTGGGAAACTTCAGGAATTTGAGAATTTTGGGGTGGGGGGGGAATCCTGTAAAGTTTTGATATCAATAAAATAAAAAGGAAAAAAAAGGGAGCAAAAAGGAAAAAATATTTAAAAATAGAAAAGTGGAGAGGAATATCGAGGCAGTTTTACCAAGGCCGGGTTGAACCCCCCTGGGCTGACCTGGCTGTGTGTCCGTCCCTCCATCCCAGGAGGATCCCTACGTGATGGTGAGGGGAGCAGAGCTGGAGGGTTACTGCATGGAGCTGCTGGCGGCCCTGGCAGGGATGCTGCGCTTCCAGTACCGGGTCAGGGTGGTGGGCGACGGCCAGTACGGGGCCGTGGCGGCCGGGGGCAACTGGAGCGGCATGATCGGCGAGATCCTCCGCAGGGTAAGGGCAGCCTGGGCCCGGGCACCTGCAGGGGTGGGGTGTTCAAAATAGGGGTGTTGGGCTGGTACCCATGTCCAACTGTGGTTTATTGAAAATAGGGGTGTTGGGCTGGTACCCATATCCAACTGTGGTTTATTGAAAATAGGGGCGTTGGTCTAGTACCCATATCCAACTGTGGTTTATTGAAAATAGGGGTGTTGGGCTAGTACCCATATCCAACTGTGGTTTATTG
>JAWWEX010000084.1:5460810-5496380 GCA_035583215.1 Arremon brunneinucha | reverse complement strand
TATCATTCTTTCTTTTTCTATTCTTAGCTAGCCTTCTGATGAAACCCTTTCTTCTATTCTTTTAGTATAGTTTTAATATAATATATAGCATAAACTAAATCAAGCCTTCTGAAACATGGAGTCAGATCCTTGTCTCTTCCCTCATCCTCAGACCCCTGTGGACACTACCACACATTTCAGTCACTGATTGTGTTCAAGTCAGTGCCTTTCTCACCTATGAACAGCTCAGAAAATCACAGGATTTTTGCTTTTTTTTCCTTTTGCTCTGAGGAACCTCCTGTACAGCTCTAGTACAAGGGCTAAGAATGCTTAAACCCTGTCAGATTAAGCCAGCATTATGAGTGGGATCTCCCCGTGAGGAGCACCAGATCTCTTGATGGGGATTATTTTTATTTTTTTCCCTCTGAATGTCTGGTTTTACCCTGTCATTTTCCCACAGACTGAGCCCCTGTGAGTGGAACGAGCCAAAGAATGAAGAGAACCACTTCACCTTCCTGAACAGCCTCTGGTTTGGAGCAGGAGCCCTGGCCCTGCAGGGTGAGCTGGGAGGATGATGATGGTGCACCCAGCTCCTTCTGTGACACTGGGGTGGAAAGGTGTCCTAGCAGGGACACTTGGAGCACTAAACCAGGTTGGGAAGGTGTGAGTCCAGACCTGCTGGGCTTGTACAGGTGATTGAATCTGGCTGGGGAACATTTTCTGCTCTGGGCAACCATTGCTTGGGGCAATGCCCAGCTGAGCATGGCAGGGCTGCTTTGTACAAAGGAGATTTTTTGTGCAGCTTTGTGCCACTGCTGCTGCTCCAGCCCTGCCCAGAACAGCACAGAGGGACCCTCCAGGCTCAGGCTCTGTGTAGCTGCAGGGCAGATTTGCAATTTGCCTTTATTTCAAGTGAACTCTGTAACCCATGCTGGTGGATCTGCATTTCTTGGTGTGTCTCTGGCCCCACATCCCCTCCTGTGTGATTTATGTGATTTATTGTCTCCCTGTGGTGCAGGTGCCACCCCCAGGCCCCAGGCACTGTCAGTGAGGGTCATTGCTGTGGTCTGGTGGCTCTTCACCCTGGCCCTGCTGGCCGCCTACATCGCCAACTTCACGGCCCTGCTGAGCTCCGGCAGCGAGCAGCTCCCCATCCAGACCTTCGAGGACCTGGTCAAGCAGAGGAACCTGGAGTTTGGGACCCTGGAGGGCTCCTCCACCTTCTACTACTTCAAGGTGCAGAGAAATCTCCCTGTGCCCACACACAGGGGCTATAGGACTGCAGGGCTGGGGCTGTCTCACAGCTCAGGCCTTATAACCCCAATAACACCATTGTCACTGCTGATTCCCTCAGTTTTCCTGGAATACTTCAAATAATATTGTTTACTATTATTGATTATTGTTCTGTTCAGCCCTTCCTCCACCTCTTCTCACAGGAAAGCAGGCACAGAATTCTTATTTTTATTCTGAATTCTCCTTTGAAAATCTCTACCCTTCAGGGGCTGCCCTTGTGTACCTTAGTGCCATCTGTGACACTTGTACCCCTGTGTGATGCTTGTCCCCGGTGTTGGGGACAATCTGTGCTCGCAGGGGTTCACACATGGTTTAAATGCTCTTCTTCTCCAAACCATTTTATAACCCTTGTACATACAGGCAGATTTTAATTTTTTTGGTCGTTGTCTCACCCTTGAGTTTGACCCTTGGATTTTTTGACACTTGGGCTTGATGTTTGAGTTTGACACTTGGATTTCTGTGCTGCAGAACTCCAAGAACCCCATCCACCAGATGATCTACGAGTACATGGAGAAGAGGAGGGAGCACGTGCTGGTCAAGACCTACCAGGAGGCCGTGCAGCGCGTGATGGACTCCAACTACGCCTTCATCGGCGAGTCCATCTCGCAGGACCTGGCGGCCGCGCGCCACTGCAACCTCATCAGGGCCCCCGAGGTCATCGGGGCCCGTGGCTTTGGCATTGCCACCACCCAGGGTGAGTCCTGTCCCCTCTGCTCTCTGGGATACCAACAGGGAGAGCCAGCACTGCTGTCAGGGTGACCAGACTGAGAACACTGCATGGCGGGGTCACTGCTCTGTGGGGAGTTAACACTGGCTCTCACTTTAGACTTTAATCCACAAATATTCCATCTTCTGGTGGCCTTGGCCCCAGGAATGCAGAGCAGGGGACAGTCTGCTCATGTTCTTCCCAAAGCACCTTTGCTCTGCCCCTATCCCACAGGTGGATAGGGCAGGGTCTGTGGCCAGGGCAGGATTGTTGTTAGCCAGGAGAAGCCTTTGGCAGGCAGGGCTGTGTTCAGTGACACCTCTGCCCCCTTTAGCAATATTTAACGAAACCATGGCTGGGGGCTCTGCCATCCTCCTCTCTCTCCTGTCTCCCCAAGCATCCCCCTGGACCAAGCCCCTGTCCATCGCCGTGCTCAAGCTGCGCGAGTCGGGGGACCTGGACTACCTGAGGAACAAATGGTGGGAGAGCAGCTGCCTGCGCCAGAGCCGGGAGCGCTGGGGGCCCCTGGAGCCGCCGGCCCTGGGGGGGCTCTTCCTCACGCTGGGCATCGGCCTCGCCCTCGGCATCCTCGCCGCCCTGGCCGAGCTCTCCAGCAGCAGCCGCCGCGCGGCCGCGCACGCCAAGGTGGGCCCTGCACCTTGTCCTGCCTCCCTGTGTCCCCCTTCTGCCACCAAGGTGGGCCCTGCACCTTGTCCTGTGTTCCTCTATCCCTCCTTCCACCAAAATGAGCCCTGGCTCCTGCTCCAGGTCCTATCCTGCATCCCTGGGTCCTTCCTTCCACCAAGGTGGGCCCTGCACCTTGTCCTGCCTCCCTGCGTCCCCCTTCTGCCACCAAGGTGGGCCCTGCACCATGTCCTGCCTCCCCATGTCCCTCCTTTCTCCAAGGTGGGCCCTGCACCTTGTCCTGTGTCCCTCTATCCCTCCTTCCACCAAAATGAGCCCTGGCTCCTGATCCAGGTCCTGTCCTGCCTTCTGTGTCCTCCCTTCCTCCAAGGTGGGCCCTGGCTCCTGTATTTAACCCTGTCCTGTCCCCCTGTGTCCCTCATTTCTCCAAGGTGGGCCCTAGTTCCTGTCCTGCCTCCCCATGTCCCTCCTGAACCAGCATTTCCACCCCAACCTTGGTTTTCTAAGGAAAGCTGTGCAAGGGGTGAGGGGAGGCTGTGCAGTTACTCCTTAAAGTGCTAAAATTTCACAGCTTGAGCTGTGGGATGGGTTTGTAGCCTGAACAGCATAAATCTAATATACAGAAATAAAATAAACCCCCACACCCCTTTCCCCTACCAAAAAAAAAAAAAAAAGTAACATTCCCTGAACTCCCAAGTCAGCCGAACTGCATTGCACTGCCCTGGGTGTTAGGGAGGACAGTAAATGATCCTTAATGAGTTTATTCCCAGGGGTGGCTGTTCTTTAGTCATTAGACAAGGAAAACACACCCACGGTGAAACTGCACCAGTGCCCCTTGGTGCTCCTGCTCTCCAGCCCTCCCAACGTGCACATGGAAAGGATGGATCCACAGAACAACCACCCACAGCCTTTTCTCTCCTTTCTCTTTCAGAAATCTTGTTGCTCTGTTTTCACAGAAGAAATCTGCACTCGTCTACGCATAAAAGGAGCTGCCAGACAAAGCCAGGACACGCCAGGGAAGGCAAATGCTTGAGGAGATTTTGCTGTGTTGGGGTTGTGCCACGTCCTAGGAGCTGTATCAGTGTAGGAAGACGTTTTTCTGCTAGTCTAGAGTGTTAGTTTGCTAATTACAGACACACACAGCACTTCTGGAGTGGTGGTGGAGCTGCAGACACAGGAAATTAAGTGGCTTGGAAGAATTTAAATTGCTAAGGGGTAGAGTGGAGCTGTGACAAATGGATAAACTGGCCAGGATGGTGGATCCATGTTTAGGTTTGAAGTTCACCCTGTAAGTCCACGAAGGCCTGGAGGAGGAAGTGACTGGGGACAGGTTAATGTGAAGCCTCTGCTACTAATTCCTGTGTGAGGAACAGTCGTGGAACATTAAAGCTCTTGTCTGTCTCATAATCAGGAACAGCAGCTTAAGCATTGCAGCTCTAAATAGCCTCACCCTGCCCTGCCTGAGCAGCAGGGGCTGGTCCCTGGAAGGCAATTCCTGGATCAGAACTGACAGGGCTGCTGTGTAACCCCAAACAGGCCCTGCCTGCACCCCAAAATGGGAGCTCCTGCCATTTCTTAGCTCCTGAGCTAAGAAATGCCAGGCAGGGCTTGTCCTTTGACCCTTCCCAGCACAGGAGTGACAATGTTTTGTTCTTGTTGCTCAAGGATTGAGGATTGACAATGGAAATTCATCAGTACCAGAGCAGGGAAGGAATGTGGGGATGAGTCAAACACAGCAGAACCCCTGCAAGGGGAGATGTGAGGGTGTTTTGCATCACTCTCCTGCTCTCAAACAATGCTGAAGTTCAGGGGAACAGTTTTCTCAGCTGCATGTTAAACACCTTCCTCATTAAGCTGTTTTCCCTTTCAGAGCTGGGATGACTGAGGCATTTAAGTGTTAGGGCAAATTGGTGGTGAAATCACTCCATTTATCAACTGCACAGCTGAAGGAGGGAAAAAACAAATTGGGTTCCTTGGGAATGGCTGTAATTGCACTACAGGAACAAAGCCACCAATCCTTGTCAGTTCCAGCAGTGAAAACTGAAAGGAACAGAAACCAGGGGAGTTCAGGATGGGGTGTTATGGGTGATCCTGAATCCAGCACTGCTCATTCCTGGGAGGGAACTCAGTGAGACTCAGCTTCAGCTGCTGTGAAGGAATTCAGTGCAGCTGCAGGACTCCCTCATCCCTCCAGGATCCCTCCCTCATCCTTCCAGGACTCCCTCCATGGTCCATCCTGCTAATGGGAACAAACAAGGGGTTAGGAATTCCAGGTGTTGGGAAACCAGGGCTGGTCCTTAACTCAGACTGCAACAGCCCTGGCTGAGTCACAGCCTGAGCAGCATTTGTGGGGTGAGAAGGTGGATCAGCCCTTCCATCAGCTGAGCTGCACAGAGCAGGAGAGATTTAGGTAAGTCTAAAAGCTGAAAATGCAACATCAGAAAATGCAACAACAGGTTCACTTAGCAGTTAAAAACTATTTGGTAGGTGCTGTGTCACTGCTGGCAGAGTAGGCAGAGATGTATAAAAAAAGGTTTCATTGACATTTAAATATATTTCTATATGAATGTCTCACAGAACAAAAAAATAAAGTCTTTTCATCACAAATACTGCAGCATTAAAATAAACACTTACCAAAATAAACAATGAGTGATATACATATATATATTTGAGTGTAGACTATAGAGTGAATCATATTGTCGCTTTTTAAGTCACAAAAGCACAATATAAATACGGAATTTCCTGTGAACTCTTGTCCCTGTTGTAATAAAAATACATTCTTTACAGTTAAAGTAAAACTAGTGCAAGTCCGTGGGCCGTGCCAGCTCCATCATTTACAGGGCACTTCGTACTTGAAGATGACGCTGAAGATTTTGCCGCCGAGGCGGTCGGCGAGCCACGAGTTCTTGATGACGGCCAGCTTGAGGCTCTCACACCTGAGCACGGCGTAGTAGTTGGTGTGGATGGCCCTGCCCATGCCCTCGATGACCACCAGGTCCGTCTGCCGCTCCCGCACCAGCACGGCCAGGCCCTGGTCCAGGCGGCTGCAACGCAGAGCGGTCAGAGCGGAGGCACTGAGGCCACACCACGGCCACGCTCTGGTCACATCTCAGCCACCCTTAGCTCCAGCTACAGCCACACCACGGCCACCACTGCAGCCACACCTCAGCTCCACCAACAGCCACACCTCAGCTCCATCTGCAGCCACATCACGGCCACACTGTGGCCATCCCTTGGCCACCACTGCAGCCACACCTTAGCTTCAACTACAGCCACACCATGGCCACCACTGCGGCCACACCTGCAGCCACACCTTTGCTCTATCTGCAGCCACACCTCAGCCACACCTCAGCTCCATCAACAGCCACACCTCAGCCACACCTTAGCTCTATCTGCAGCCACACCACAGCCACACTCTGGTCACATCTCAGCCAACCTTAGCTCCAACTACAGCCACACCATGGCCACCACTGTGGCCACATCTGCAGCCTCACCTGCAGCCACACCTCAGCTCCACCAACAGCCACACCTTAGCTCCATCTGCAGTCACACCACGGCCACACTGTGGCCATCCCTTGGCCACCACTGCAGCCACACCTTAGCTTCAACTACAGCCACACCTTAGCTCTATCTGCAGCCACACCTCAGCTCCATCTGCAGCCACACCTCAGCCACACTGTGGTCATCCCTCAGCCACCACTGCAGCCACACTTCGGTCACACCTGCAGCCACACCTTTGCTCCACCTGCAGCCTCACTGCAGCCCCACCATGGCCACACCTCAGCTCAACCTACAGCCACACCATGGCCACACTGTGGCCACCTCTCAGCCACCACCACAGCCACACTTTGGCTCCACCTGCAGCCACACCACAGCCACACCTGCAGCTGCACCCCAGAGCTGCCCCGAGCTGCCCACTGGGATTCTGCATGGAGTTACTGGTGCCCACAAACAGCGGCCCCTGAAAGCCAAGGGGATTGACTGAAATGTTGCTTAGATGCACCCAAGCTGGGATTTTGGATTCTGGATAGAGGAACTGATCAGAAAAGGTTAAACAGGGTGAAATGGTGCTTCTGTCCCAGGGGGTTTGGTCACCTGCAGTATCTGGCACCAGCCATAGCCACAGCTCCTGACCCAGCTGTGTCCTGCACAGACACCTCACCAAGGGCTGTAAGGCCTGAGCAGTGTCACAGCTCTGTAAACCCACACTAAGCACCTCCTGATGGGTGTGCAGAAGTGATTCTCAGTGGGAAGGGTGCCTGGGATGCTCCACAGCCAAACCTCTGACCATCCTGCAGCTGAGGGACACCAATCACACAGTGGGGCTTTGCCCACATACCTCAGATCCAGGCACGGAGAACTGGAGCCCGTCTGAACCAACAGCAGCTTCTCATCCCTCAGTGCAGAGCTGTTTAAAAAGACAAAAATATTAAACAGCTGCTTCAGCAGGGCCTTGCACATCTGGGAATAAGCCAGAGAAGCAGGAATATCAAAGCCTCTTTTGCAGAGGCTTCCTTTGCTGCAGGGACTTCACCAGGAAACACAATGTTTCCTTGAGCATCCTCTCCTGGGGACACTCTGTGTGTGACAAACATGGATTTGCCTCTATTAACACAGAAAATTCCTGGTAGAGCAGCTGCAGTGCTTGTCAGGGGAAGATACAACAAGAAATGTAACTATGGCTGTACCAGAAAGACCCAATTTCTAAATTTTTCACTTTAACGAAAGCAAACGCTCTGCCTTGGGCTGAGGCTGGAGTTAGAGATGAAGAGAGAGATGCAAAGCCAGGCTGGGCTGTCCCCAGGGAGGGTGACAGGGACAGGGGTGCTGCTTACTGGATCACGGGGTCCATGGCCGCGATGCGCTCGGTCACGATCAGGGACTCGCTGTAGGTGACGTCGTTGAGGGCAGGGCCAGAGTTACAGGCCAGAATCACCTGGGGGAGGTCACACAGTCAGGCTGTGGCATTCCAGGTGCTTGGATCATTCCCAGTTTGGCAGAGGAGTGTCCTGCTGGTGGGCAGTGACACCTGCCAGCAGTTACCAAAAGTCCAGAGGAATTGGCAAGGAGATGCACTCACCTCTGTCCCTCTAGAAAGGAGCTCTCGGACAAAAGGAAAGACTCCTAAAATTATGTCTATCCCACTGTTATCTGCGAAAATTAAGGCACATTTATGAGGGGGACCCTCCTGCAAGAGAAAACCAATGCATTCAGGATGGAGCACCACTCACCTCAGGGCAGTTTGTTATTCACAGCTACTCCTCCCACATTTTATAGCCTCAAACACCTGAGCCTTGGGGTCTGGATTGCAGCAAACCCCCAGCACACAAACAGGAGGAATGGGGCTCCCTGATGGTGCCTTTGCACAGGGGTTTAAACAGTTCCTGTTTTAAAACACCCCTCAAATTCCTGTGCTGTGTTTGAGACAGGGCTCTCAAACTCCAGCAGTAAAACCTCCACCTGCCAACTTAAGCCAGGCCTAACTCCAGAGCCAGGCTTTGATCCTGAACACGCTGGGTGCCAGCTGGACCTACCTTGGAGGGTGTTTTAAGCCAGCCTGGTGCTGGCTGAACAGCATTCCCTTCTGCCAGGAAAGGGCAGCATGGACTGTGGGGGCAGTGACATCCTAAAATGAAAAGATAGTGCCTATTCTCCATTAACCTCTTCATTTGTTCTCAACCTGGTGTTATGAAACTTAGTTCACTCCAGTTCATACCAGCAGAAGAACTGAAAAATGCTGAATTCCTAATAAAACCTGACAGGACAGTGCCTGTAGTTCCCTAATTATCCCTGTTACACAAGATTAGCTGGTGCTTTGTTTTAGGATGGAGCATGTAATGATTTGCTATAGTCTGCTCATCCCCAACCTTTAAGCTGCCATTTTCAACTGAGAGATTTACACAAAGACACAAAAGCTTTTTAATTAATCTTAATTAAATGGTAAAAGAGATCACATGGGAAAAAAGAAAAAAAAGCTTTCCTAATTGGTAAGTTCATTAATTCCAGCAAGCTCCTACATTAATGCCAGGTTTAGCCTGGCTAGTCAGGGGGAGGAACAACTCAAACATTACATTTGGCCCCAGGGGTTTAAATTCAGGGCTCTGGGTGTATGGAAATAGGAGCCCTGATAAGGAGGGAGGCTCTGGAGCAGCTGGGCTCCAGTGGGAATTCAGGGAAGCAGCACATTTTAAACTAATTCCTTTATTCCTTTCTTTATGGTGAATTACTGGGATTTGTTTTGGGCTGTCTGAACAGAGCTCTGCTCAAACCCCACAATTCCCAAGGTGCTTTGATGATTAAGGGGGTTAATTAGTGGGTTTGGGGCCACCCAGGGTCGTACCTTCAGTCGCTCCAGCCACTGGCTGTAGGAATCTTCCAACCAGGGACGTTCTGTGGCACAGACAGAGCAGTGTCAGCATTTCTTATCAGCAGCCACTCACTCTTATCAGCAGTCACTCTGCACACAGTACAAGCAGGAGGCTCATGCTGCACTCACTGAAGCATTGAAACATTTGAGCTCAGGTTTCCAGTGTTAAATGTGTGGTCTGGCAGAGTTCCTGAGCTCTCTGATATGGGAATGGCTCCATGACAGGAGGCCTGAAGTGGAATTTTCACACTAAAGCTCTGTGTGAGTGGTGTGAGCTGGCTGTGAACCCCCCAGGACTCTGTTCCCTGGCAGGGACACAACAGTGAGTGACCATCTCTGTGTTTAAAGAGAGAGTCTGAAGGTTTGATTCCTTTGGAGCATTAAAACTCTGCATTTATATAACCCTAAACAAGCCCTAATGATTTTTTGAACCCCACAAACATCCCCACTCCATTCCCTCATTAACACCCAACCACCAGCAGGGATCTCCCCTTACCTTGGAGCTTTGACTTGGCTTCTTCAAACCCAAACTGTGGCTCAGACTCCAGAACACTGGGACAGGAGAGAGACAAAGGGCACAGCTCAACACCTCCACCTCACACCAGTGGAATTCAAACATTTCTTTAGCTGGGGCACAGCAATTTTACTGCACTGCTTGTATTGGGGCTGTCTGTGAGTGTCAGGACTGGGAAATGTATTTTGTGATCATGTTAAAAACAAAAGGCTTATCAGGAATTAAATCAGAGTTCTGATGCTAAAAGAAAACAGCCTCAGCAATGTACAGATGTTTGCAGGCAGGAGGGTACAGGTAAAAAAGACATTTTTGGATCTGCAAACCACCAGGAAATGTAATGACTTAAACCAGCTGCAGGCTGTAACAGTGGTGATGGGGAGATTGAGGAACTTTTGAGGAATTTTTTACATTCTGTAGCTTAAAGGATGCTGTTAAAGGATGTAACACCTACTCTGAGACTGCCTTTGCTCCCCAGTCAAAGACATTCCCTGCCAGGAGTCCTTTCACCAGTGCAAACTGCCTCTCCTCCCAGCCCAGGGAGTCCAGGGACTCGATCACACTCTGGAAACACTTCAAGGCTATTCCATTTTCTTTCTGTTTTACCTGTAAGACACACAGAAAACATTGGATTTACACACCACCATTTCTTACCCAGCTTTGGCTGTCTCAGTCCCAAGGCCACTTTTAAGCATCTCCTCTGTGCTCATGGCCTCTCACGGACCAACCAATTATTGTCAGTGTGCTTAGGAGCAAGGAAAAACTTTCCTGGATTCTCACAAAAAGTGTCATGAGTGCCAGGATATGATCTATAGCCCAAGAATTACTTTTCTTAGCAAGTTAGAGGTGCAATAGATCTTGAGCAGATTGGGAAATGGGAGAGTGGCCACACAAAACCCTTGTGGCAGTAAAATCATGCATCAACCTCATGAAAGCACCACCAGCAGTCCCACAAAATCTGAAGGATGTTTATTTTTTTCTCTTTTGAATCATCCCAAATTCTCAGCAGCTTTGAGGTTTTTTTCCCTTCTCTGTCTCCAGTGAGATCAGTGTTACAGAATGAGTTCCCTTAGAAAATTTAAAATGATTCTGGGTACCAAAATCTTGTCCTGGCAGTAAACTTGTCTGAATTACAAGAAGCAAACAGAAGCAAAAGCCACCTCCCTTTTATCCCTTTCTCAGAGTGAAGGTAGCACCTGACAGTGCAGCCAGGGAGAACTTTCTCTGTATTTTGCAGAAATATGTCAAAGTCAGGAAAAGTCTTGGATCAGCCACCAGCACTGTTGTTATTTATATGTCACACAAACAAGTGCTGAGGAATGGACATACAGAAAGTTGTTTTTTGAGAAATAATGACTTGAATGTCCTTTCCCCCACCATTTCATGTCACAGAGCAAAGCACAGAGAGAAAACAGCTGCACAAGGATAATGAATGGAAAAGTGTCTTGAACTCACCTTGGAATAGGGGTCTGGAAAACTGAACTCATTCAAACAGTGTTCCCTTGTATCCAAGAGACTTCTGACTGTTAAGGTACCATAAGCACTTTAAAAAGGGAGAAGGGGGGGAAACAAATCAATTACTTCAAACAGAAAAAGTTATTCTTCCCTCTGTTTCCACTGTAAGTCACAACCTCTCACTTGAAACTGTAAGTCCCAGGTGCTAAATCCTGGTTTTACCATAAGATTATTGAATCTACAATTAAGATTATTTATTGTAGATTCAATAATCTTAAATTCGAAAATCTACAATGAGATTATTTAAATACAATGAGGGAAAACGTTCAGAATTAACTTGCTGCTATTTTTAATAACCACATACAAATTTTTAATAACAATTTATCTGCCAAGATGGAGTTGAGCAGAGAAATTGAAAGACATGAAATCCAAAATCTCTATGCAGAGGATGTTTGGCACATCTGAGCCTTCAGCCTGCTTGGCTTTGTTTGCTCTGCTTCACAACCTGGTTAGCTTTTGGTGGGCTTTCAGTGCTCAACAGAAGCAGAAAGGGATGCAAAAGGGAAAATAAAAACTTACAAGGGCTGCTGCCTGAGTGTCTGGAGCTTATTCCAGTATTTCTGGCGGAATTTCTCAGCTCTCTCCTGTGCATCCACAGAGTCTGGCTGGCTGGCTGCAGCTCGCTTTGCCACCTGGCAGAGGAAAGAGGCAACACTTTTGGAGTTACCAAATTAACTCTTCTTCCTGGAATTGCTGTGAAGTTCAGTCTGAGCAATAACCCCTCCATCTGCCTGCCTGTTCTGTACCTGCTCCCTCCCACACAGCACCTCCCAGCTCCCTGCATTCCAAACAGTAAATAACAATTTTAATGGCTCTTTTCATCCCAAAAGAGTTGAAGTTTGTTTTCAAGAATGTACTGTCAGAAATTAAGCACAAGTTCTAACTACTTAGAGGAAGGGAAAAAATGTAAAAATGCTCATATACTAAAGGAGAAACAGAAGCAGAAAATTAATGGTGCACATCGACCCCTTGTGTTCTCTTTTTGTTTACTCCTGTGAACTGCCTGAATCAGCTTCAGAGCAGGGAAAAATAATTTATAATTTGTGTCTGGTTCAATTGTGCCCTTCCCATGGAAAAGTGTCTGTGAGGCAGCAGGACTGCTCCCAGAGGAGGAACAACCCAAGGATCTGTGGCCTTTGGTTGTGTAACTGTCCTGCTTGCAGCTCTGTACAGAGAGGTCCAAGTGCCATTAAAGAGAGAAAATGCTTTGAAAACACCTTTCAGGAGGTAAAAAAAAGCACCACAAAAGAACATTTCTGCCTTTGAAAGGGCCAAGCCCCTCTTTAAGAGACTGGGACAATTTCCCTCTGTCACAGGGAAAGAGGGGCTGCACTTCCAGAGGGGTGCCACAGCAGGAACATTTTCCAGGACAAACATGCTGCTCCACAGAAGATTTGTTTCCTAAATATCTGTGTCACTCACACAGGACTGCTCTGTGACTCTTACCCCATCCAGTGCCTCCTCAAAGCAGGTGAGCCAGTATTTTCTGGCCATGGCATCATCTGTGAGGTCAACAGTGTCTGGGATGTAGGTGGAGGGGTCTTTCAGCAGTGGCAGGTTAACAAGTGGTCTCTCCAATCTGTCCATTTCCAGCATGTCAAACTAGGGGAGAAATGAAAGAGATGGATGAGAACTCACTCAGAAATTAATTCATAATGAATTAAATTAGCACAAGGCTGCAGAAGTCCAGCCACTGTTAAGACTGACAGATTTGCAGACAATTATAGGTCATCATAAATAATCCAGTTCCTTCTGTGGATTATTTTATCCATGCCCACCCTAGAGACAGAAATTATCCAGTGTGAGAATAATCCACTGTGGAATCAGAACTGCTGTACTGTCAGTGACTTTAAGAGATGACTGGGCTTGTGCTCTTCTGTCCAATCTTGTATTTTTCTTCTCACAGGAAGCAAATTAACCCTGCTTAATGATGGCTGAACATGAAATTCCAAATTCAGAGCTATTTCAGCTGCAGCAAAATCCAGCTGAGACACAAACATTCCCCCAACTTTGGTGAAGAGAACAAGACAAAGTAGCAGCCAATCTGTTTTATGAAATATTCCATTCAGCACCACACAGGACAGGAGACAACACCACACCAACACCACACTGGGCACTTCTCAGGGAAGCAGGAGAATGATCAGCCACGTCCAGGTGAGCAGTGCTGAGAGAACACACACAGGGCTAGGAAAGACAGCACATACTGTACCACTGCGTGTTCTCTGCAAGGGGGAAACGTCAGGGGATGTGCTCATGAGCCCAGAACTCCCAGCATAATTCTCTCCCCAGCTGTACTGGTTTGGATCTAGAAAAGAGAAAGACACAGACACACATAATCTGAAAATAAAACTGAGAATAGTGCTGTGAGTGAGTCTAGAGCCAGCATCCCTCTGAGCAGCTGCTGCACTACACAAGCCAGCTCCCCTTGTCTTTAAAAGCAAACAGAATTTTTCCCTCTAACCCCCAAAAGAGATGTTTCAACCACTCAATGAATTACCTGCTCCAAGGAGCTTCAACCTGAATGAGACAAGAGACAATTTAAGCTCTAAAATCATTATTTTTAACCCCATTTCCTTGTCATTAATCAGCATGCCTTCAAAGCACTATCACTGAGCATTTATTTCTAAATCTAGATCCATTATTAACAAAACAGTATTACAGAACTCCCAAAGCACAATGTAAGCTTCAGAGAAACACTAAAGTTATTTCCAGATTTGCTTTATTTGAGGAAAGTTTAATGAGCTCAGATGTACAGTTCATGCTGCAGAAGCAATGTCTTTAATTCTCAGTAGCTGCTTCCTTGCCCATCTCTGTGAAATGGGCAGGAAAAGAATTCCACATCCGTTTTTTGGAGGTGTATTTGAAATTTGCTGAGCTAAGGACCATCAGTGGCTGTGCCACTGTGACCAATGTACTGCCTGCCTTGCCAGTACACCCACAGGGGAAAAGGAAAACTGAACAGGCAGAATTCCACCAAAGCACCCTGGATCCAAGGGATCTGCACAGAAGGGTCTCCTCTGGGAGGCTTTTCACTCTCAGACAAACAGCTTGGAGATGCTGGTCTTCCTCAGCACATTAAAGGAATTCAGAAGTGGCCTCTTAAAGAGGGGGAGGTTCTGCAAACCCACATTTCTCCAGCTGGATTTAGAGCTGTGACTGCTCTTTGTAGGAGTGCAGAGAAGAGAAGAGCCCAGTCCTGCTGTCCTCTCAAAGGTGAGCAGGAAATCCAGTGAGAAATTGAGATGTCCCTGCCAGAATGTATCAAACCAAAGCCCAGCATCTGTGTTTATTAGTGCCAAATGGATTTATTTAGGCAACAGCTTACATGCAGCCTCTTAAGAGAAACTTGGACAGTACACTGACATTTCAGAACACAGCATATACAGAACAGAGCAGTGCTGTACTTACTGTCTTGTTCAGCTCCTTTTAAAAATGCCCCAATGGCTCCCAGGTAGCCTTCATGTCTCAGGAACAATGCCTGAACCTCTCCCTGCCACAATATGAAACATTGCAATTGGATGGTCCCTGAGGGCTAACAGGCACTTCTTTGTCACTAGTTTCACACTTTAATTTAATAGAAACAACTAGAAGATGGTAATAGTCATTTGTGCTACATTCTCACACATTCAGCAACTTTTAATGGCGCTTCTGGAGCAGCTCAGGGAGGAACTGCTCACACACATCATCCCCCAGTTATCACCCAGCTGGAAAACACCCATGCACCAGTGGTGTGAGGTCTATGGCCTTCCCTGGAACATCATTCCATGAATATTCAACTCCTCTTGCTTCAAACAGGCTGGAAATGGGATTGCCAAGGTGAGTGTGTGAGTGCCACTGCAGCCAACAACACCTTTGGGACACTGCTCCTCGTGTTTATTTTATTGCACTGCTCTTCAACACCACACAGACACTGGGCATTACCCACAAGCAAGCATTCCCCCATCAAATAATTCAATGATTAATGCAAAATACAGGAATGCTGGGGAGGAGAGGGCTCCATCCTCACAGCAGGGCCCCTCAGCTTTCCCAGGCTGGGTGACACGTGGCCTTTTCCAAGGAATTTCTTTTCCAAGGAATTCAGCAGTGACTGGGAAACAGCAGCTCCATCTCACAGGGAGATTTGGATTTCAATCCCTGGCAAAGTGTCTCTTACAACAACCTAAAGCTGAAGTTTTGCAATAGCTTTCTTGGAACAGAAAGGGACAACAATGGTGAAATAAAGAGGGGAAAAGGCAGCACACAGGAGTCTCTTGCATAAAGCACTGAGATGAGGAAAAATTGGTGTCATCTACTCTATAAATTCCCAAAGTTCAGGACTAATCTACCTGTGACAACCATTAACAAGCTTGTGGACTGGACCTTTCTCCTAGTCCAAAATCTTCAGTATTTTCCACAGCTTCAAAACCTGCAAAGAACTTCAGCTTGGCTGGTTTGAGGTTTGATTTTCTCCTTAGTAACAAAACCCCACTGATGCCAAGTGCCTCAGCAGAACAACCCCACACTGCATGGCCTGGGGGTGGAAAGATGCAAATCAGCAAGAGGAATTGAATAATGATGGTGACTATCTAAGAACACAGTGGAAACTCATTACTTGGAGCTACAAGACAGATTGTCAATCAAAAAATAATAATAAAAAGAGAGAGAGGGAGGTAGGGAGAGAGAAAAAGGGCCAGACACAACTCCCAGACATTTCACATTGAATTTCACCCCTCCCACAACACATCCCTGCCTTACCTACCTAAGGAGCAGCATTCTAAGCTTACTTCATGTACAAATTCATTTATTAAGGTATCCCAACAGCCTAGAAAAACACCTAAAATGTGATTTTGCTGTGGGGAAGCCTGTGTTTTCCTCACCTTGGAGAAGAAGTTGATGCTGTAGGTGATTGTGCGCATGGTGACGGGGTGGCCCCGGATAAAAAACCCTCCAAAATAAATTTTATCCAGGCTGTGCAGTTTGGCATGCAGGCAGGCCAGCTGGCCAATGTCATTGCTGATCATGTGCAGCAAACTTTTGGCCATATCTTCTTTGGAAAACTCTGGAAGGCAAAGGAGAGTAAAGCAAATGAGACACAAAGTGAGGAAGCTGCAGTGGGCTGTGCTTTTCTAACTGAACCTGCAGCTGGGGAAAGAAAAATCTAAGGTTGGAGTTCTTTTCCTGATGTATAGAGAAGAAAAACCTCATATATATCTGATGTACTTCTAACAAGGAGGAGTGTGATTTGATTTTAAAAAAAACCCTCACTAAGCCTATGTGAAATATTTCTTGAAAAGAAACTTCTAGAGGGTAGGAATCCATTTCTTCTCTCTAGGAACCAGGGGTGAGGGTTCATCCATCCCTCCTGGCCTGAAATCACTGCAAGTATTTCATTAAGATACAGCAAATTGTAATAAATCACTGCCAAAGGGCCTTTCTGGAGTCCAGAAAGCCACATCTATTTCCCACAGGAATGAATTAACTCCAGGCTAACCAGACAGCTATTTTTTAATTTTCCTTGGCTTAGGCAATCCCAAAGTGAAAATTTAAATGTCTGCTTATAAAGCAGTACTGAATAATATTTTAAATCAATATTGTGCAGGCAAACCACAAGATCATGAAAGAAGCTGGTGATTATTTTCAGCTCTATTTGTTAGATCAGGATAAAGTTAATTCCCAAGAGCCAGAGGAGATGTTTGGGGAGATTTTTGTGACCCCAGTACCTTTGTCTGCTGTGGTGGACTTCCCAAAGCTGCTGGCAATGAGATTCCCACTGAGCCCCAGGGTCTGGTAGGCACCTCCATACACATCCTTCACCAGCATGTCCACGTTGGTGTGCTGGCCCTTTGAGGCCAGCTGCAGCAATTCATCAAATTTCTGAGGGTGAGAAGCACAGGCAAATTTACAGGCAAATCTCTGACCTGAGCCAGAGTTCTGCAGCATCTTCACTGCCCAAAACCAGTGCTAGAATGAACCCTGCCAGCCAAAGACAGGGTTCTAATTACAAGGAATGTAATTGTTCCTAATTACAAGGATGTATCCACAGTGATTAAACGCACAGAGCTCAAGTGGAGCTCCTTTAAAGATGAAAACCACAATCAACCTTTCTTATTTGCAGATATTTTGTTGAATTTCCCCTGAAGACTAGGGTGGGTCAGCACATATAAAACAGTCAAAACCCTCATGGAATCCCTTATCTTGGAATTCAGAAACACAGGAACTAAGAGGAAACAGAATTTTGTCTTGCTGAAGCACACTAAAAGAGAAGTTTGAGAAAAAAGTCTCAGTGTGCCTTTACTGTCCCTGAAATTAAACTTGCAGGCAAACTCCATTATCCCAATATTTAATTTATAACCCTGTTAACTTGAATTTCTCCTACAAAACCAAGAGAGAACTGAGAGCAGGCACTGTCATGGTCTAAGATTTCTTCTTTAGGAGCATCAACCCAAAAGCCCAGCCCAGGCTGTGCCCTCCCTTTGACATTTTCCTATCTGGTGCATTTGTAACTCAAGCTTTTCCCACACTGGTGACATTTAGGACACTCATTTAAGCCAGGTGGCTCTTTGGGAAGCCCAGCATGAGCAGGACTAAGCCAGGCCTTGCTCATCAGCCCAGGATTTAAACTTGAATTGGCAACCAAAGAACCAACCATGAGGCAAAATTTCTCCTCTCAGCTCTCAGACATTTTACAGCAATTCTGTGCTGCCTGCTTTCTTCTGCAGACAGTATTGCACGAACTGGGCTGGCATTTTAAATTGAAAAGAAAATAAAAAAATACTTTGGGGAGGCTCTTGTCCATCATTTGTCCTTGATTGCTTTTGGTTACAATAAATATCTTCTAATTCTTGTCCCTATATTCCACCAGTATCTTTTTTTCATGTAAAACTTCCTTTTATGCATCAGAAGTGTCAAAAATATGAACACAAGCCCAGGACTCAGCCTTCCTACCTAACATTCCAACTTTTCAAGCTTCCACCCAGCATTTAATTTAATCCCATCCCCATTAAAAGAGACACTTGGGTACCTTTGTTTTGGTGAGCAGAGCTCCCAGACCCCAGAAGGTTCCACCTCCAATGGAGCTGCCCCCAATCCATTCAAATTTGTCTTCTGATTCTACCTGTGAGTCAAAAAGGGCAGATTTATTCAGAAAGTCCTTTTATAATGTTGAACAGAGATTTAAATGTCAGAGCGTGCAGGGTTTTGGAGGAGTGGAATCAGTGGAGATGGAATCCTTCCACTGTGGAAGGGGCAGGTGAGAAGGGCACATTGCACATACACCAAAAGCAGTTTTGGAAATGTTTGTATTTAATTCTTGGCAAATAATGCTAAATATAGACATTAAACTTGGCCTCTTCAACAAACAAAAATCACTTTGATCTGACAGCCTTTGTCCTCATTGAGTAATCACTTCTCCAAACATCAAATTAAATGTAATTTTAAAAAATACAGTGAATAGAAAAGCATTCATAACTCTGCAATTAATAGAAATAACCTAATAAACTTTAAAAAGGGCAAAATTTTCTTTTTAAACCTTGCACTACCCAGGAACAAATCTGAAGCAGGGAGAGGTTTCAGATCACCTTTATCAGAGGTGGCCACCACTCACCTTGACTATGGAGACCCCTGAGCCAATGTTGACCAGCAAATAAGGGAAAATGTTGGGGTGGTTGGTCTGGAAGCGGAATTCTGTGTCTGAGTCCTTCTGGTAGGCAAACACCTCGTGGGGGATGTTCCTCAGCACAAAGTTGCACCCCTTAATTAGGCAGGTCATTACATCTTCCTTATCAACTCTGAGGGGGAGGAAAAAGCCTTAAATAAATGTGCCAGCCCTCCTGATAAGGCAGTTTGGTTTTGGAGTAGGATTTTTGCGCAGACTTTGCAGAGGGGAATTTTCACAGCAGCTGGCACAAGCCCAGCTCCATGGAAACATGAAACCTCCATCTGCACGTGGCCTGGTGCTCCCCTCCAGTGCCAGTCTGGAGTTCTGTTACACAGTAACTTTAATCATGCTGTCATTAAAAATAATCCTGTTTGCTTGTTTACACTGCTCCTTTCCTGCCCTGCTCCTTTCATGGGCTGTGCACCCCTGCCATAAAGTAGGTCAGGAGGCTCAGCTGGAAATTAACCTCAAAAAACAATTTCCCAACATGGAATAATTGTCTGTTTCTCTTCCCTTGACTCCTAATAAAGCACAAAAGGCCCCCTCAACATTTCAGCACTTGTTTAGGATGGATTCAAGGGGCTGGGAGGAGTCTACAAGTGGGATTAGCAAACACAGAAAAAGATTTCTCACAAGAGTAGCAGGATTCACAACAGGATATCCCCAGTGTGGAGTGTGGGAATGTGATACAAAACTTAGAGAAGATGATTGATAAATCAGCTAACACACACTGATTTCTGTGAAATTCTGTGTCTCTGAAATTCCTACAGGAAATATCCTGAGGCTTGTTGGAAACACAAACAAGGCACAAACTCATCTCAACTGCTCCAGAATGATTTGTGTGTTCCATGGTGGAGAAACTGCTCTGGTTTGGAGCTGGGGAAAAGCTGAGTGTGTCAGAACCAAATAAAAACCTAAACCAGATGCACCATATGAGATAAGAGGGGAAAGTGTCTCCTTATCTTGATCAATTGATCTTTAGTAACAGCCAATAAGGTACTAAAGGGGGCTGGTGTGAAATAAAGAGATAACAGAGCCCAGCTTATCAGGAGAAAAGTAATTTGCAGAGATAATCTAAAAGATGAGCACAGGCCCTCAGGGGTTGAGGAATCTCCTACACAGATCACAGCAGAGGTGCCTTGAAGCTCTCCCCAGTGTTAATATTGGGATAAATTAATGTTTTTCCACATTTACAGCACAGAAAGTGTGAATTTATAGGCACCACCATCTGTGGCTTTGATGGCTTTTGTCTCTATATAGATAAGATGGCCTTTGAGGACATCTAGGCAGGTTTCAGTGTCAACTTTTTAGGATTTGGTGTTTGATAATGGTGCTTGAACAGTCAACTTATGAGGCTGTAAATTTATTCATTGTTCTGCTGCAAGCCTTTGCATGAAGTTTAGGCAGGAGCTGTACAATAAATGACTGTCACATGAATTCCCTCTGAGCATGCCCAGGAAAATGACAAAATTTTTGGAGTAGGTGTAAATTAATTCCCCACAGAAGAAAAAGCAGTTCCACTTACTTCAACCCCAGCTTCTTCTCAATAAGGTCTTTGAATTTATAGGCACCACCACCTGTGGCTTTGATGACTTTTGTCTCTGTATTGACAAGATGGTCTTTGATGAAATCTAGGCAGGTTTCAATGTAAGTGTTTTCAAATTTAATGAAGTGAAGTCGAGCTGTAATCTCCTCCTGGACAGATATTTCATACAAAGGTTCATTGTCTATGTCCTTCAAAAGAGAAAAGGATTTCTTAGAGAACATCAAGGTTAAATGCTGAACTACTGAACATCAACACTTGTGCTTTTCTTGCCCTTGGAACTGTGTTAATGCCATTAAACATAACACCTCAAGCTGTGGCAAAGAAGAATAGAGTTTCACAGCTCTTAATTCTCCTTAAGCTGAGATAATCAATTCTCCCATGCAGCTGACCTGCAGGAAATCCCTCTGCATCAGGAAACTTACGTCTGCAGAGGAGCAGGGATTTTTAACAAAAGTACCACACTTACTGTCTTATTAAAGATTTATTAAAATAAATATTTTAATAAATTAAATATAAATAATAAAATTAAATATAAATAGTACCTGGCAATACAAACACTTCTCAAAAAGTTTTATATAAACAAGTTTTTAGATGGGTTTGGATATAATTTCTGTTCTAGCCAGTCCAGAACCTCACTCCTGTGAGTCAATCCCTGATGGAATTCTCACCTTTCCAGAATGATCAAAGGATCTCACTCTTGCCACTTTGTGCTGTACAGTTGAGTAATAAGCCAGCTTGGTTAATGAACCACCTGTTCATGAAGAGATGATAAGTTATGATTAATGCCTCACCTTGGAGCAAACAATAGAATTTGTGTTTATGTCAGCTCTTGGTTCTCCAGGTTTCCTCAGGTAAAGCCAGAGGAAATTAATGGGAATGCAGAAAGAATCCTTGCAGAAAGAATTCTTTGTTGAGGAACTTCTTGGCCTGGTTAATCCCCAGAGCATCACAGGAGGGCAAAGCTCCATAAATTCAGTTTGTGCCTGGCTGATATGGGATGAGGATTGGAAATTCTTAATTTCTAGCCAGGCCAGTACATGTACTGCTGTTATTCAAATTGTTTGGGAACTTCATGAAACCGCCCAAATCTGTACCAGGTTTGCCACCACTGAGCAATGCCCCTCATGTGCACAGAGTGTTTCAGAGCAACACCTAAATAACATTCTCACCCTGCTTTTAGGGACAAATCTGCAAACTCCAGGCTGGTTAGAAAATGACCCTCTGTTCTGAGTAATTATTTTGCAATACTGGTCTTGGCTTTGGGGTAAAGAATGCTCAAAGTGCTGTTTCTCAAGCACACAAAAGTGGAGATGTTAGCAATGTGCAAGTCTGAGCAGAGCAGCCTCATCACCCCCTTCAGGCCTCCATGGCAATAAAACTTTCAAACTTTCAACTCTCCCCTTGAAAAAGAGTTCAACCCCTTGCCCTGTCTTTGCATCTGACCTGCAGAAGTGGATTTCTGGGGTTACACTGAATAACTTCAATGTTTTCCAGCACAGTGCTCCAGGTCTGAGGGTAACTGTGATCCACTACTGGGTTAACATTAAAGTCCTGAAAGCAAATAAAAACCTGGCAATGTTAGATCCTAAATAATGGCTGAATTCAGTGGCACTGCACTCTGCTGCCTAATGAAAACCAAGAAATGAAGCAGCAGAGGTGAAAGATACTGTGAGCCCTTCCACAGTGCTCAAACATTTTTGTTAGGAAAATATTTGCAACCTGTAGGAGAAAAACAGGCAGTTTACTCCAGGAAAATCTAAGTGAGGTCAATGCAGTGACCACGGACAGACACCTACAGTAACAAAAGCAATAAAGCTCCCCTGACCTTGGATCTGATTTCAGTGTCCCAGGCAGTGCTTTGAAGTTTCTGGTAAACAAAACCCACGGTCTGTTCTGCTAAAAGGTGAGGGCCTGCACAGTTTTTATGGCAAAGTTTCCCTCCACAGCTCCAAGCTGAGGCTCAGTGTTGGAATGTCACTTTCTTTACACCGACAACGACACAGGTGCTGCAGGAATTCCCCACCAGCCCCACGGGATGCAGAGCCATGGCTTTGTGCATTATCCCCTTGCTCTCCCAGTTTTTAAAGACTTAAATCCATTCAGAACACCAGCTGAGACATGTAACTAGGTTTTATGACTAATCCCAGGACTCTAATTCCGAGCTGACCCGCACAAAGGGCCAGCTCCAGCTGTTATTTTCACAGGCGTGGAACCAGCAGCTCCCGAGGGGCTGAAGTGACACAACAACATTTTCTATTATGGTGCAGGTTTTATTCCCACTGTCCCTGAGTCTCCAGCACTCAGAGCAGTTCACCTGAGCAGTTATAGCTTGCTTTTCTTTTCTCTGGCTTTTCTCCTAAAAAGTTCTGCTGATCTTGAGGCAGTAAAAAGGAAAATGTGTGAAACGGCACTTGTGGCTTAGTGGGTGTCCGCAGAACCACTGCTGATCCCTGCACGGAGGAACTGGGAAGAAGCTCAGCCTGTCCCTGCACAGTTCCCTGTGTCACCCTGCCGAGTGTCACCCTGACGAGTGTCACCCTGTCCCGGCTGTCACCCTGTCCCCCACAGGGAAATCGCCAGTGTTGGCGGCTGGGGTGTACGCACAGGGCACCGGGTGTTTTTGGGGGTGAGTGAGGCAGCAATGGCAGACCCCGACACCCTGCCCTGCCCGGGCAGTGCCACAGCCGCCGTCCCCGGATCTTTTTGCTTATTCCAGGCCGGTTTTGGGACCCGGAGAAGCGCCCATAGCATCCCGCGGGCCGCGGCCTGGGCCGGGGGGCGGCTGAGGGGCTCCGCACTCGGGCCTGGCGCACTGGGGCAGGGCCCGCCGCGCTCTGAGGGGGTGCAGCTGATGTTCCCCAGCCCCGCCGCCCCCCGGCCGGTCCGGCCGAGCCCTCCGGGCTCTCCCCCGTCCCCTCTTGGCCGCCAAGGGCAGCTCCGACCGGGCCACCCCGCCCGGCTCCCCGCGGCCCGTTACCCGCGCGAGGCCCGCCGGGATTTGTAGTGCCGCTCCTCGCCCGCTCCGCGCCGGCATGCGGCGGCGGGACTACAACTCCCATCGTGCCCCGCGCCGCCCCCCATACCGCGCAACCCGCCGGGAGCTGTAGTGAGCCCGCGCCCACCCGCGCTGGCCCGCGTTTCGTGGGGGACTACACTTCCCAGCGTGCTCCGCGCGAGCCCGGCCCGGCCCCCCGCGGGCGCCCACAGCGGGGTCGGAGCCGCCGCCCGTTCCCCGCCGCCGCCCCCTCCCCGCAGGCCTCCCCCGCCCGGTTACCGATGTCTATGGCGAAGCGCTTGGCGTTCTCCAGGTTGCGGAAGATTTCGTCGGGCGGGAGGGTGATGCTCTTGTCCAGGCTGCCGTGACCGCTGCCGCGCCCGCCCCGCTCCGCCATTTTGAACGCGACCCGCTCCCTCCCTTACCCCGGCCTCATCGGCATGCAAATGTATGCGCATAAATCTGCATGCGAACGAGGGGAGGCGCGGAGGAATCAGGCGGGGAGAGCGCCTGGCCCCGCCCACCGGTGGGGGGGCGTGGCCTGAGGGACTCCGCCGTGAGGGGGCAGAAAAACCGGGAGGGAACGCGGGACACCCCGGGGGGAACGGGGGGAAATATCGGGGAGGGGTCCGTGAGACCTCGGGGGTGGAAATTAGAGAGAAACGCCCGGGGAGGGCAGAGAGACCCCGAGGAAAACTGAGGGGAAAAGGGCGGAGAGACTCCTGGGGGAAATTGCAGGGGGACCCCAGGGAAGGGGCGAGGAGACCGCCGGGGACGGGGAGAGACCGATACACGGAGCAGCCCCATGTGTGTCCCCTCTAGCCAAACCCCTGAATTTTAACCCCCTGAGTGTTTCCAAGTGATTTATGACCCCGACACATCCCCAGGAATGTGAATTTGTGCCCAGGTAAACTTTATTTAAATTAAATAAAACTACTTTCTGTGTTTGGTGTCCCTGCCTGTCACAAGGGGTTGGAGTTAGGTTATATTTAAGGTCCCTCCCAACCAAACCATTCCATGATTTTTGTCACCCTCGCAGTGACCTTTCTTGGCTCTGAATTCCCAGAGAATTTGCTGTTCGGATGTGCTGTTATTTTTGTCTCACATTGAGAGAGCTGGGGTTTGATATTCCCGAGCTGTGGAAAACAGCATTGCAGAGGTCCCGAAGGGAAATTTGGTGTTAAATATGAATATCTCTGCTTTCACTGGAATCTGTCTCGTGTCAGTTGACCACAGGGAAACCAGCTGTAAAAACTACTTAAAAAAAAAGAATTACTTTGTTTTGATTAGGCAGATTTTTATTTATTTTTGACCTTTAAAAGTTTCTGCAACTTCTGATGTTCAAGACAACTCTGGCACAGGTCATACATTGGTGCAGCTTGCACAGAACACATCATAACATCCTCCAAGGACAGTAACAAATTCCCACTTTCCCCTGGCAAAAGGGTACCAAAAATTAAATATAATTTATACACTTGCCTTTCATGAAAGACTTAAATAAATATTTCTTTTACAATGGACAGCACAGCTGTAACTTTCAGTCCTATAAGGACACAAAAACGAGCTCCTGCCTTTACAAAAGGCACACACACATCCTGAACCTCACAAACAGCCCTGGCTCGTGAGCAAGACATCCCGAGGAATTTCCTCTACACAGTTTTGGGATATGGTTTAACCATTCTCAGAGCGTGCTCAGTACAGACTATAAATATTATAGATTATAAATATTATCGATTATAAATATTATAAATATTATAGAACCCCTCGTGGCACCGTGGGAAGGCCAGATTCCCCAGTGTGTCCTGTGAGACACATTCCAGGTGTGGATGCCCTGGGAGGAAAAGGAAAGAGGAAAATTGGGAATTCTGGCCATCCCAGGGTTACAGCTTTCCCAGCAGAGGTACAAGGACAACCTCACAGAGGTTGAGAGCAGCCAAGCCCTCCCAGTAGGAGGATCCAGCTCACATTCGTTCCCTCAGAACAACTTTCTCTCCACGCCATGGGATGGCTGCAGTCCCTCAGGGAGAAGGGGAGGAGAGCAATGACCTGCTCAAAAAAGGGGAAACATTCTTCCCTACTCGTGAGAGGAGCGGGGGTGACTTGTACAGCAAGTCATGGGCTCCTCTGGAATATGAGAAAAGTCCAAAAATCACAGAATTGGGAAATGCTGGAGCCTCCTGAGGCTGTGGCATCATCACTGCAGTGCTGGAGGAAGAGGCAGAGTCCCCAAGTGCCACCTGTGACCTCCAGGAGTGGCAGCTCAGCTTCTCCATGGGATGGAGGGATGGGAATTGCAGAGGAGCCCATCGGGACTATCCTGCTGAGGGCCTCTGGAAAGGGCTGCAAGGGCAGGAGAGGAGGAAATGTTACATGGGGAGAGGCTTTTCCTAAAGGGAAAGGGAGTGAGAGGGATAGGGGATGGGATCGATGGTAACAATGGGATGGGATGAATTGGATGGAATCAGTGGGATGGGATAGGGTGGGATCAGTGGGATAGGGTGGGATCAATGGGATGGGATGAGATCGATGGGATGGGATGGGATTGGATGGGATGGATGGGAAAGGATGGGATCAGTGGATAGGGTGGGATCAATGGGATGGGATGAGATCGATGGGATGGGATCAGTGGGATTGGATCAATGGGATCAATGCAATGGGATGGGATGGGCAGCACTCACCTTGCCCGCATCCCGGCTCGCTGACAGCCATTCTCCCCAGGATTTCTCCTTTCCCCCTCTCAGAGCTGGGCTAGTCCCTCTGAAATCCCTTCTCCAGACATCTGCAGCTGCTGTAAATCCCACCCGGGGTTGCTGAGCTGTAACACAGAAGGGAAGGTGAGGGCAGGTGAGCAGCGAGGTTCCCTCAGCCCCGCACAGGTGCGTCCCTTCCCTTCTCAGGTACTCACCCTCCGGGCCATGGGATGCTGTCCTGGCTTAGGACAGACGACCAGGGACAGAGCAGCGTTATCCCAAGGGCTGCTCCCAGCTCGGAGTGCGGAAAGCAGCCGGGATCTGCCCTATTTATACCCAGCAGCCGCATTACAAAGTCTGGGTCCGGAGCGAGCCGCAGTTTCCCACAGTCTCCAGCCAATCCGTGCGTGCCCGGGACAATGGGAAAGCATCCATTACAGCATGGCAAATTGACTGTGAATCGCCTGGGGATAATACCCCGCTCCCAAAGGAGCAGGTGGGCCGGGGAGCGGGGGACACAATGGGGTTTGGCATCGCGGAGCTGGGCAGGGAACGTGGGAAAGCGTTGCCCGTCTTTATCATCCGGCTTCTGCCTGATGTTGGGAGCTGCGACATCTCAATGTGCTGCGTTTTCCCAGGCTGCCTTGAAATGAGGCACAGGAGACTGATCCCAGCAGGAGATAATGCTCTGCGCCCCAAAGAGAGGTTGAAAAGGGAAAGATGCAGAATTAGAGGGGCTAAACCCTTTCATTGACATTAAACCGTGCTTAGATGAATACAGTACCAGATAATTTTCAGGCTAAAATCGAGGGGAGAGCCCTTCAAACAGTTAGCTTGAAATATTTTCCTGTGTATTGCTGAAAGTCCCTCTGTAAGTTATACCCAGAGCTCTTCCTTGCTTTTGTTTGGGTAATCTGGGCTTTCCTACGTGTGACATGTCGTGATTGTGATGTCTTTCCCAAACACGTCCTGTTTAATTTCATGCCACTTTGTAAATGCCTCGCTGTTCCTGAGCCTCCACCTAAATATATTTCCCGTTTACAGACATCTGAGAGGGAGCGAAAAGTCAGTTCCTGACTATTATTTTGCTCTATTATCCCATTTTCAGGTTGTTCCACAGGTGTGAGGCCCTCCTGTGACTCTGCTCAGTCCTGGGATTTTTCTGCAATGAAGGAGAAAGGACCAGGCAGGATCCTGGATTGGAACTGCCTTGGAGCAATATTTATTTCTTTTTTCCAGGCTGTTTTGAGCTGCCAGCTCAGGTCTGCTGCCCCCTTCCAGCACAACCCAGTACAAACCCAGTCGTGTTCAGGATCTGTCAGGCATGGGAGGCCTCATGCTGTTTTTTAGCACCTGTTTCTTACAATATTGATGAAAACCCTGCTTATTTCTTGTGTCTGCCTTTCCAAATCAGACAGGAAATCCCTGATTTAATCAGAGCATCCCTCCCCTGGCCAAACCTGTGTCCGTGGATACCTGGATAGCAAAGTGTCCCATCACACAGAGGGCTGGTGAATAAAAGGATGTAATTCTGCTAAATGTGATCCTGTATTTTAATTATTAACCTGAAGATTTTAAAGCCTTTTTCACAATTTCCACAAGCCAGGTGTGTTCCCTTCCCAGCCCAAAGACGCTTTATGTTTAGATGGATAACTTAGGGCACAACAATTTTAATTCTTGATGATTGTCAGAAACTATAACTCAACACAGATCATGAGTTTCATTCAAAATCAGCTCACTGAATTATTTTGTCAGCTTGTAATCTGCAGCATTGCTGCAGTAATCTGCAGTATTCCTTGGTGCTGGGGCTATCCCTGGCTGCAGGTGTGGGAAATGGATTTGTAGAAAATTCTTAAAATTTGATAGAAGGTTTATATAGGATGTATTTGAATGTAAATTTTGAGATAAGAAATATTGATTTAGAAATAGAATAGGATGGACATTGTTGGGGGAGAAATTGAATTAGAAATAAGTTTTAGAGGGTGGTTTTGTAAATAAGATAGATATTTTAGAGAAATAGAATTATGAAAAATGTATTGTAGTAGGACTTATGAGGGGTAATTTTAGATTATTAATTTTAAGGTATTTATGGTATGGTGTGGTTAAAGCTGATAGGCCAAGAAACACTTATAGTGTGTTGTAATTTAAGAATAGCTATCTTCTAATATTGTAACAAAATATTATTACAATTTTATAAATTATATTATTACAATTGTATAACTTATATTACTATAATTTTATAAATTATAATAACAAATTATAATATCTGTAGCATCTCACCCTTCTCATAAGACTAAAAATTGAATAAAAATTTTTAAAACACCTCTCAGTTACCCCACCTCTGAGTAAAAAAAAAAGTTAAACCCAAAAAAAGTTAAAAGTGTTAAGAGAATTAATCCTGGGGCTGCTCCTCAGCTCACAGCAATCCCACAGGTTCCCCTCTGGATTCACCTGTTGCTAACCCATCTCTAGACCACGTTCCAAAGCAGCAAAAACAGGAGAAGCAATCAGATAATTATTGTTTTCATTCTTTTCTGAGGCTTCTCAGCTTCCCAGGAGAAGAAATCCCGGCAAAGGTATTTTTCAGAAAATATCATGGAATTTTCAGAAAATATCATGGAAAATACAGAAAATATCATGGAAAATACAGAAAAACTCCGGAGTTTGGGGGGTTTGGGAGCAGAGGGCTGCTGTGTGCCTGGCTCAGCATTCCCATCGGATGGAGGGAGCTGCCAGGATTTCCCATTTTGCTGTCCAACAATGGAAGTGTGCCTGGGAGGGTGCTGGGGAGAGCCCCTGCCTGCAGCACCATCTGCCCGGCCCTTGCAGGAAGGGATCAGCCTTTAATCGCCCCCAGCCCTCTGGAGCGTTGTGCTGGGGACAGCGTGGCATTCCTTAAACCCGCTCATTTCATATTCCCAGCGCTGGAAATTGGGTCAGAGCTTCCCTCCTCTCTCCCAGCATCCTCCCAGCTCCAGCATCCTCCTTCCTTCCCATCCCCTGCTGTCCCTTCATCCCAGGATAGGATCCAGAAAATCCCATTCTTCACTCCCCTCTGCAGCAACAGCACAAGCACATGTATGGATTCAACTTTTAACTTTTAATTTTTGAGAGGAATGGTGGATTTGTCTTTCCAAACCAGCTGTGGGGCTGCTGATAGATAAAACCAGCACTGAGAAATAAAAGAAACAATGGGGAGTATTCCACTGGTTGATGAATGGAAAAAGAGATTTGCTTTTACAAATCAACTTTAGGTTTGCTGATAAATTAAATTAGACATTGAAAGATGAAAGAAACAATGGGGAAGAAAAACCTCTGAATTCCATAAGAATTAAAAATTAAAAGGGAGGGTTGCACATTAAGAGGGGAATCTTTGGTATCAGGGAGTCTGAACCTCTCAAGTACCTCAGAAATGGGGAAAGAGAGAAGGGAAATGTGGCTGAGAAATTGGGATAAAAAGGAGGCTGGGTCCTCCAAAAATTGGAAAGACCCCGGGGGAATGCCCCATGGCCTCTCTCTTTATTGGAATAAAACCAGAAAGGGACTCCTCAGTCTCCTTTTTGGACATAAACCTGTGGTGTTTGTGGATTAATTTTCTTAACAAGGGGAGCTCAGTGTGCTGCAATGGAGCAACAGGTCTGGAGGAGGGTGGGCTACCAGCAAAGAGCTTGGAAACTCAGAATTTCCTTGCCAAGCCCAGAATTTCCTTGTCAAACCCATGATTTCCTTGTCTGTGCCACACAGATTTAAAAGCAGTGCCCTGTACCTCTGTGGCTACCAGCCCACAACTCATAGCTCACACCAATTTCAGAGCATTTTCATTTTAGACCATTTCCAACATCCATGCCAGCCTGTCTCCCAGATGCCACTGACGGCGTTTTTAAAGAAATAATTACGATTTTAATGTTTTTTTTTCTTCCCTTAAATGGTTTAAAATCTTTCTGACAACCCCTCTTGAGACACCTATTTAGTGTCAAAGAGCATAACGTTCCCAAGTTTTAAAAGGGCCTTGGCATAATACTGATCGATCAATGTGCTCCTTGGGAAAAAGAGCTCTCCAGATGGTCCATCGGGACAGGAATTGCTGCTCCTCACAATGAGGAGCCAAAAAAGCGTCACTAATGTGGGCTGTTGTGAGGCACGCTTCCTTTGTGGGCCTCTGAATGCCCTAAATAGGGAGGAAAGTGTGGGAAACTCCGAGAAACTCAGGCCCACACTCTGAGGTTAATAGGGGCTTTGTCAGCAGAGTATTCCTGAGCTGTGGGATCAGCATAATAAACAACATTTTCCCTAAGGGTGGGAATGTGTTGGGAGCAGGGGAGAGTCACCCCAGGGGCAGGAGGAGGCCTAAGAGGCTTTGAGTTCAATTATGAGAAGTGATAATAATTAATAAATTGTAAACATAACCTTTGGTGCGCAGGGGCTGGGCAGGTTGGAGGTCTGGCTTTTAGCTCGGGGGTAATTGGTAAATTAAAGCCCAGAGGGGCAAGGCTGGGCTTGGTGGTGAGAGGAATGGTGGATTTGTATTTACAAACAAGCTGTGGGGCTGCTGGTAGATAAAACAGCACTGGGAGAGGAAAGAAACAATGGGGAGGATTCCACTGGTTTGTGAATGGAAAAAGATATTTGCTTTTACAAATAAACTTTAGGTTTGCTGAAAAATGAAATTAGACATTGAAAGATGAAAGAAACAATGGGGAAGAAAAACCCCTAAATTCCATAAGAATTAAAAATTAAAAGAGAGGGTTGTACATTAGAGGGAAATCTTTGGTACCAGGAAGTCTGAACCTCTCAAGTACCTCAGAAATGGGGAAAAAGCCCTAAATTCTGTAAGAATTAAAAATTAAAAGGGAGGGTTGTATATTAGAGGGAAATCTTTGGGAAATCTTTTGTATCAGGTGTATCAGGAAGTCTGAAGCTCTCAAGTACCTCAGAAATGGGGAAAAAGCCCTAAATTCAGTAAGAATTAAAAATTAAGAGGGAGGGTCGTACATTAGAGGGAAATCTTTGGGAAATCGTTGATATCAGGTGTTTTGGGAAGTCTGTGCCTCTCAAGTACCTCAGAAATGGGGGTAACTCCTAAATTCCATAAGAATTAAAAATGAAAAGGGAGGGTTGTACATTAGATAGAAATCTTTGGTATCAGGTGTATCAGGAAGTCTGTGCCTCTCAAGTACCTCAGAAACGGGGAAAGAGAGAAGGGAAATGTGGCTGGAAATTGGGATAAAAGGGAGGCTGGGTCCTCCAAAAATTGGAGAGATCCCAGGGAATGCCCAATGGCCTCTACCTTTATTTGAATAAAGCCAAAAAGGGACTCCTCTGTCTCCTTTTTGGACATAAACCTCTGGTGTTTGTGGATTGATATTCCTAACAACGGAAAGCAGAAGGGGACACTTGCACCACTTGGACCACAAAAAGCAGCTTTTTCTGTGGGGTTTGGTCCCTTCCCAGTGCCCGGGGAGGAGAAATTCACTGTTTCTCTCCCTCACACTCATTTTATATCCAACCTTCAGAGCTGCTGCCAGCTGTGACCCTCAAATGTGCTTTCTTTGTGTGGAATCCCTTGCCCAGAAGAGCAGCAGGCTGCCCTGTGCCACGTGTGGCTGTGGTTCCAGCAGTGCACATCAGGCTGGGCTGAGCCTGAATTCCCCCAAAATGCCCTAATTAGGCTTGATTGAAATCCCCCCAGGCATGGACAACAGCTGGAGCTTTGCTGGGGTGCAGGAGCCTGTGCTAATTGGCAAGGACAAGTTGAGCACACAGAGGTTGGAGTGACTTCTTCAAGCTCGCTAAGCAACCATGAAACCCAAAAATATCTCCTGTGAATTATTTAGCAGCTCATTAGGAAGAATAAATCTGGAGCACTGGTAGAGACCTGTACCAAACCCCCACCTTGAAGAGCACTCAACCAGGCTATGAAAAATAAAACTGTTAGGAAAATTAATCTACAAAACCCAGAGGTTTATGTCCAAAAAGGAGACAGAGGAGTCATTTTTGGCTTTATTGGAAAAAAAGGAGAGGCTCCTCTGTCTCCTTTTTGGACATAAACCTCTGGTGTTTGTGGATTAATTTTCCTAACGAAACCAAAATGATCCACGGCCCAAAATGAGGCAGAGCAGCACATCCCTGTTTGGTTTTTGGGGCATTTCTGTGTGGTTAACAGAGGATTTCATCACAAACTCAAGGAGGACTGGGCAGGCTCAGTGCTGGATGCAGTTTGATCTGTCAGCTGAGCAGATCTCAGGTTTCTTTTGACAAGATCAGGTATTCAGTGTTTGCTTTTGTTTGGGAGCAAACCCTGAGTTTCAAACCTTGAAATGCAGCTTTTCAAGGGCACCTCTCCCAGGGAGTCTGAGGAAAGTTGGATTTTTGACCAAAATTTGTGTTTTGTGCTGTTCCTGTATCTCTGGAAGAAGGAGAGGGTCCCCTGTCATAAACCCAAACCAGTGAATTACTGTGGTTAGAGAATCCTTTTGTGAAATGAATATTTGTGCAGATTTATTTCGAAGAGAAGGTAAAATAAAAGGAAATAATTCAGGAGAGAAAATGCTTCCTCAGCCTCTCCTAATTATACTTTTAGCCAGATGTGGGCTAATTTCACTTCAGTAAAGGGAGCCCAACAGAATTTGTGTCATAAAATTAAGATACCAAAATTAGTTCACCCCATTGCAGGTAGTTTTAAAGATCCCCAAGCTGAGGCAGGTGCCAAACCCTTTGGAAGTTATTGGGAAATTTGCACAGGCAGAAAGCAGAATGCTGATCTCTGTTTGGTGGAAAAATTAGTGGGGGAAATGAAGTTGGCTTTGGAATGAGTGATTTGTTGGAGGCTGAATAGGTAACTGTTAAATCTGAAAGGTTGCCACTTATCAGCACCCCACTTCAATTTCACTTCCATTTTGATTTTTGTTAATTTTTCCAGAGGTTGTTTCCTCACAGGATCTGAAATCCAGCTCTGCCAGAGGGATTTCCCAGGTGTAATTCATGTGCGTTATTCATGTACATTATTCATGTATTGGAGTGAAGGGCTCAGATCTGACACCTCCTGATGGTTTCCCCACTCCAGCAGTGCCCTTTTAATCATCCCAAAGCAAAGCATTAATGACTAAAACCATTTTTATTGTACTGTACAGCGAAGACATGCAGGTTGAACATCACAAAGGATGAATACATCACAACTTTATAAAAGCTTTTTTAAGCTCCTTAACAGTGCTCAGTGAATTATAAAGTACTTATTGCCTCCCTCCCTTCCTCCCCCTTTTCCTTAAGGTATAGCAGAGGTATTTCCTTTACAAAAGGCACCAATTATCCCTCAAATGAGAGCAGCACAAAGTGAATTGTCCCCAGAGCTCTCTGTGATCATCACAACTCTCTGTGAGAAGGACACTAAAAACAGCAGAGGAGCTTCAGCAGAATCAGCATTTCTTAATGACATCTTTCACTCAAAAGGGAAAGGCTCAATCCTCTCTTTATGATACAAAATACATTCTCCAAAGGGCTCCTTCTTGGAGGAAGGTCAATACATTATCAGGAGACAATGGAGCACTTGAACTGTGACCCAGACAGTCAGCAGAAAGATTTCCACTGACAGCCCAGTGATGGAAACCAAAGGTCACCTGCTCTCTAAATCACCACAGAACTTGGTCCTGCCTTTGGCCAGGAGCCACCAATAAAAGCAACAAATTTGCTGCAAGATACACCCAAAATCCTTCACTATGAAGGGAAACCACCCAGCGACCCTCATTTCTGCTGACAGAAAAAAAAAACACAATAACCATCCCCTCCTCCCACCTTTGGAAAGCAACGTTTCCTACTTCGAAGAGGAACTAACAAACCACAAGTCCCTCTAGTTTTTTTTTTGAGCAAAAACGTGGGAATAAAGTTCAGCATCTCTACCAGGGTCTCCAGATGGTGGGAGCAGCAGGCAGGCTCTTCTGGGCAGGCTGTTTTCTGGGGGGCACACAGGGAGACAGGGGGGAGCCACGCAGAGCTGCAGGGTGGGAGGCATCTGCAGCCAGCTGGGCCTTGCAGAAGTGCTTGATCAGCTGCACCTGGGTCTCCTTCTTGGGCTCGTAGTAGGACAGAAAGTGCATGGCCTCCTTGAGGCACCGCAGGTAGCCGCTGTTAAAGTCCTGCTCTGGGCTCTTGTGCATGAAACCTGGGAGAGAAAGAAAAAGCGAACGCAGAGGGTTAAAATCATGACCAAAACATGACCAAATCATGACCAAAACATCACCAAAACATGGGGCACGACCCAACACCCTGCATCACCTGCAACACCCAGTGACCCTGGCATCAGTGGCATTCCTGAGCCTGGCATGTGCTGGGCACAGCCACACTTTTGGTGGAAGGTGGGAAAGGAAGGGAAACCCTGCTGGAGCTCAAATCAACAATTTGTGCAGTGACTTTCACGTGCCTGGGGTGCTCCATCCCCTGCCTGCCTTGGGGTGTCAGAGAGCAGCTCCAGGTGAGCAATACCTGCCCTGCACTCACCTTTTTGGTCCTGCAGCTGGCTCTGCTGCTTCAGGTAGCTGACAGCCACTTCCAGGATGTCGGCTTTCTCCAGCTTGGAGTTGGGCTGGTGCCTCTGGAACTCCTTCTCCAGGAGCAGCTTCAGCTGCTCGATGCTGCTGTTGATGCGGTCCCGGCGCATCTTCTCCACCACCGGCTTCCTCAGCTGCAAAAAGCAAAGGGAAAGAGCCCTGTGAATAAAGGATCCTCTGCCTGACCCTCCATTGGATTCCTCAGCTGTGGCAGAGGGAGCAGATCCTCAGGGGTTTGGTGAGACCTGACCCAATTTCCCTTCTGATGCCCTGATATCTTCAAAGATGCTTATTTTTATATGTGTGATGCTGCCAACCCGTTCCCCACTCATTTTAACTTCTAAAAACTTATACAATCCCCCTTATCTCTCTTTAACATATTTGCTCTCCCCCAGACCTCTTTTCCCATGTTATATTTATTTTCTAGGAGCAGGCCAACCCTTCCAGTCCCCTCCGGGACTCTACTTACTTTATTCTTTTCCTTTGGCAGCAGCTTCTCCTCCATGTGGACCATGAGAGCATTGCTGGGAGCCATTCCTAGCGCTCAGCCCTGGGCACAGACCCCAGGCAGCTGCTGTGCCGAGTGTGCTGCGATGCTCTGGCAGCTCCCAAATCCCTCTATTTATACGCAGGGAGCCGGGGCAGATACGTGAGTGTGGGGATGGCCGGTGTTTCCCACAGCCCCGCAGCCAATCCAGCCCCGCAGAGGGACAATAGGGGAAGCATCCATTAGTGCATGGTACATTGATTGCCAATGCCCCGGGGAGAATAACCTTCTGCCCACGCTGCTGGTGGAGCGTGGGGCTGGGAAAGCACCGAGCCTCCAGCTGGTTGGGCTGGCATCAGTGGCATTCCTGAGCCTGGCATGTGCCGGGCACAGTGGAGGAGGCACGCTTTTGGGGAAGGTGGGAAAGGGAGGGAAATCCTGATAGAGCTCAAATTAACAGCCCCAGGGACATCTCTGCCATTCCCAGAGACTGGGGGACCTCTGTGTGTGTGTATGTGTGTCTGTGTGTTGGATTTGTGAGATTCCCCAGCATGAGGTGGGAGATGAGAATCTCACTCCATGCTCTCAGAAGGCTGATTTATTATTCTATTCTATTCTATTCTATTCTATTCTATTCTATTCTATTCTATTCTATTCTAT
>JAWWEX010000084.1:5425397-5436139 GCA_035583215.1 Arremon brunneinucha | reverse complement strand
TATATCTATATCTATATCTATATCTATATCTATATCTATATCTATATCTATATCTATATCTATATCTATCTATATATCTAATCTATATCTATATTTATATCTATCTATATCTAGTCTTTATATCTATCTATATCTATATAAATATAATCTATATCTATATATCTATATTTATATATCTCTCTATATATATGCATGTGTCTATATATGTATACATATATAAACACACATATATATGTACTATATATCTATATATATGTAATATATATATATTCTCAGGAATGTTTCTATGGATATATAAAGAAATATAATTTCCTTGTTAGGAGAGGGAAGAACCTTGTAACAAGAAGGAAAAATCCCTTATAAAGAGATTATATAAGGCAAGAATTCATGTAGGAAAAAGGGTGCACTGATCACAGCTGTGAAGAATTCCTGATACCAGGAAATTCCTGGTGGCTTCTTTATGGGCAGCTTTCATCCCAAACACACAACATTCAAAGGGAAAAGCATTTTTCACTTTTATCTTAGAATTGTTTAACTCCTTGATTATCTCAGCCCCAGGCATTCCCAGGTACCCACAGCATGAGCTGAACACCCCCACCATGAACCCAGAATTTAGGTTGTGTCTGTGGCTCTGTCTGGAAACTCACATGTCTTGGTCAACTCTCTCTCTCAGCTTTTTCAGGCTCTTCTGGGCTCCAGCTCTCAGGTTTTCCAGGATGTTTTCAAAGTAGCTGTGCTCACTGAAGTTTAACTGCACAAACAGGGATCCATTGGTCAGCTGAGCAGGAAGAGGAACTCCTCATCCCACTGAGTGTCCCCTAAAGGACGTTTTGGTTGCATGGTTTCACTGAATAGTTGGTTCTTTGCACCAATTATTTATTAATGTGTTTATTTCAATGTCCTTGGAAAGGGCAGTTGCACAGGTACAAATATTCCAGTGGGAATACAGCAAATGCAGGGGTTTATTTTGAGGGATTTAGTGAGATGTGCACAAAACACTTACATTGGCATATTCCAGGTCCAGTTTCTCATTGTGATCTTCCAAAATGTAATCTGGGTAGCCAATTTGTTCTTTGATTGCCATTGCCTGGAAGAAAAGAGTTGAATGTTTCCTCTTAATTGTGGTTTTTGTCGGTGTGCTGTTGTTGAGTTGTTTTTACCAAAGTTTCAATACAAAGAATAGTTAAATGTTTGGGGTTTTTTCTTGGCTTTGAAATGGTGCTGATGGTCCTGAGGTCAATTAAAAGTTGGAAATGGTTTTTTTTTTGGGAATTGCGTCACATCCAGTTGGCATTTTTATTGATGTGGCTAACAAAGGATTAAAAGGAAAGGAGAATGTAACAGGATCATAATGTCCTCTTTGCCTCTTGTTTGTGGAGAAACTGGATATGGTGATACTACAAAATTCCAAATATTTCATGTTCATGAGGGAAAACTGAAGTTCTTTGTTGTGTCTGACCTTCTCACGAGCTTTCTCCTTGGATGCCTCATCCATCCACTGTAACTCATCCAAGGTCTCCACGAACACTTCGCGGATCTTCTCTATTAAATCTCGGACCTGAAAGAGAGCCAGGGAGACACTCATCATTGCCATGCCCTATTCCCAGCTAGGGAGGGATGAGAAGCTTCCTGCTGGAAGGCCATGTCTCCAAATTCTGTGCTCTAAACCATGGTACTGAGCACCTCAAAGTGTGAATGTGACAGTTTTTGTCAGGGAGTCAAACAGATAACTCTCCCAGGCGTCGCTCTGGGAAAAGCTGTGAGAAGCTCAGAGAAAAGAATTAAAACAATTCTTATCTTGGTCTGTGCACCTGGTATTTATGAACACGTGGAATCTTGTACGTGACTTTATGGAGAGAAATGTACAAGAAAATGTTGTTCCTAACTATCCAATGGCACGAGAAATGTTGTTTGAGAACCAATCAGGTTCTGGGTGAACGATCCTGCCTATAAATATAGGGAGTTTGGTAATAAAGTTTTGCTTTATGCCTTCTGAGATTTTGGAGTGAAATGTTGTTCTTAACACAACAGCGACATAAAAGAGCATCACAAATGAGTCCTTGCACCTTCTTGACTATTGGATAACTCTCCCAGGCAGAGGGGATGGGCATTGTGGCTATTGTGAATGTGTTGCTGTTGAGTCATGAACGACACAGACTCCCATTCAGAAGGCTAACTCACTTTATCAGAAAACCCATTCCTTTTTATATTCTAGTCCACTACAGGTGGACCTGATTGGTCCCTTAATCAAAACACCATTAGCTAATTAAGAAGACACCCATTTGCAAACAACCTTATGGACTGTAAACAGCTTATTACAAAACACCAGGTGCAGATTGTTCAGAATTCTTTCTCTCCAGCTCCCTAAACCTTCCCAGACCGACTCATGGCAAAGCTCATTTGGCTTCCTCTCTCTCTCTGACCAGAGAGCTGCCACCAGAGTGGATGTACAGTAGTATGAAGGGTAAACTACATACCATCCTCTTGCTCTCACCAGCAAAAGTCTCCCGGACATACATGGCTCCCACCGCGTTCTCCAGGTTGTTGTTGACGTAGCTCACGCACTCCCGCCAGCGCGCCTCCTCCAGCGTCGTCCCGTACAGGGCCTGCAGCAACACAGCCCACATCGACCCAAAGCTCTTCCAAACACCGACTATTTAACCCAAACACTGCATAAATTAACCCAAAGGTTTCAAACCACCACCTAAATTAACCCAAGCACTGCCTAAATTAACCCAAACACTGCCTAAATTAACCCAAAGGTTCCAAAGCACTGGCTAAGTTAAGCCAAAGCTTTCAAACCACTGACTAAATTCACCCAACGCTTTCAAAGCTTTCAAACCGCTGCCCAAATTAATCCAAGGGTTTCAAAGTACCACCTAAATTAACCCAAAGGTTCCAAACCACTGCCTAACTTAACCCAAAGCTTTCATAGCACCACCTAAATTAACCCAGTTGTTTCAAACCGCTGCCTAAATAAACCCAAATGTTTCAAAGCACCGCCTAAATTAACCCAAAACTTTCAAACCACTGCCTAAATTAACCCAAAGCTTTCAAATCATGACCGAAATTAACCCAAACATTGCCTAAATTAAGCCAGAGTTTCCAAAGCACCACCTAAATTAACCCAGTTGTTTCAAACCGCCACCTAAATTAACCCAAAGCTTTGAAAGCACCACCTAAATTAACCCAAAGCTTTCAAACCACCGCCTAAATTAACCCAAAAAACCGACTAAATTAACCCAAAGGTTCCAAACCATTGCCTAAATTAACCCAAAGCTTTCAAACCACTTCCTGAATTAACCCAAAGGTTCCAAACCACTTCCTAAATTAACCCAAAGGTTCCAAACCACTGCCTAAATTAATCCAAGCACTGCCTAAATTAATCCAAAGCTTTCAAACCACCACCTAAATTAACCCACCCAAATGAACCCAAAGCTTTCAAAGCACTGCCTAAATTAACCCAAAGCTTCCCACTGCTGCGATTGGGCGTGTTTGAGCATTCCACGATGTAATCCCAGTATCTAGAATGGTTTGGGCTGGGAGGGAGCCTAAAGTTCATCTCTTTCCAAAGCCCTGGCAGGGTTTTTGTGCCGGGCAGGCTGGGTTTGGTGATGATAAAGGGGCAGTGATGCTCTCCTCTTGGTGAAGAGAGGAAATACCTTCCTGTAGCTGGCCCGAGCATCCTTGAAGCGCCGGCTCAAACTGCTGACCCGGTCGATCACCAGGCGCCAGATGAGGTAGTTCTGGATGGTGCTGTGTGGGCAAGCAAAGCTGAGCTTAACCTCCTCAAAAAACCAGCCCTAGGGCAGGCAGTCACAGGGGAATCTGAATTTTGGATGGAGACAAGGAAGGAAATCATTGCTGCCAGTTCTGGGTGTCACAGCATCTCATTGAACTGCAGTCATCCAGCCTGAGGACTGGGCTGTCGTGTCTGTTCTGGGATTCATTTCTTATTTTTCTTCCTTCTGGAATGTAACAAGAGCTAAGCCTGTCATGTGTTTTTTTCTTCCCATTTAACCTTTGCAAAGCAAGCAGCAAGTGAGGCACCTTGTACTGCAGTATTTGGAATTTGAAACCTCCAAAGGCATTTCCTGTATTTTACAGGGGTCTCAATTTCCCTCAGAAGCTCAGAACTAGCAAAGGGGGTCCAATAATTGACATTTCAGCAATCCTTCTGTGACTTTTGTCCTACCTATCCTGCAGTTTCTTTACCTGGCTGAGTACTTGGAGATAATTGCTTTCAGCTCTTGCAGATAAGGCATCCCATACACAACCACCTCTTCCTCTGGGTCCACCTGAACACTCACTGAAGACATGACACGTTGGATGAAGAAGGTCCAGTTAAATTCCTAGGCAGAATTTAACAGAGAGACATTCCAGTGTTGGATGATTAAATACCTCAGTAACTTTTGACAGTCTTATGGCCTTGAATGCAGCTTTTAAAGGGATTCTGAAGGCAAAATCAGGAATGGGGATGATTTTATACCTCTTTGTTGAAGCACTGATCAATTCACAAAGCCATTTCCAACTGGCAAGTAATTAAGAGACCCTGAAGGATGAGACTGCTCATGAAACACTTACATTGAATGCAAACTTTTCCTGCAGCTCTGCTAAGGTCATTTTGTTGTACAACAAGGTCACATCGTGCCTTTCCTCTGCTGGGGTGGTGGCCTGAGGACAGTCACAAGGTTATTACAGGAATCAACTGACAGAAATATCAATGGCTGAAATCACATGCAGGTGCACACACACACACACACACACACACGCACACACACACACACACACACACTCCAATAATATTCAGATTAACCAGTTCGTTTTGGGAAAAGGAAAATCATTTGGTTGTGCCCAGTGCTGCTTCCAAAAATTCAGTACAGGAACCAATAATGTTTCAGGGATATGTTGAACCAAGTGGTTCCCTCTGTTCCCTTTAGAGTGGAAGGATTTCTGGGGGATTTTTAGGGTGCTGTAGGTTATTATGGGTGCAAGGGAGTGTGCCCTGGTGTTACCCAGTGCATGGTTAGCAGAAGGTGAATTATCCTGCTTTAGAAGAGTTCCAAATAGAAATAAGGCTGGGACTGGAGCAGCACAGCAGCAGTGTACACAGCAGACAGAATCAGAGGCACAGAGGCTCTGATTTTTGGGCTACTCATGGCACAGAAAGTCTTCTTCCCCCACTTGTTCTGTGGCTTTTCTGCTGCATTGAAAACTCCTGCACAAAACAGCAAGAGGCTCTTCCCCCTCACCTCTTGCCCCACACAGCTTCCTGAGGAGTCCTTGAGCTCTCTACTCACGTTTGCAATCTCTGTTTCAAGCTCCATGACCTTTGCCATCTCCTCCTGGACAAAGGAATCATCCCTGGACACGTTCTTGTCCTCGCGGATCATTTTGGCGATGGTGATCATGAACTGCAGGTAAGCCTCCCTCACCTGCACTCGGACACAGAACAGGCAGCAAAGGTTTGCTGTCCATCATTTCATAGAATCCCAGAATGGTTGGGGCTGGAAGGGACATTAAAGCCCATCCAGTGCCACCCCTGCCATGGTAGGGACATTTTCCACTATCCTAGGTGGCTCCAAGCTTTGTCCAACCCAGCCTTGGACACTTCCAGGGATCCAAGGGCAGCCACAGCTGCTCTGGGCACCCTGTGCCAGGGCCTCACCACCCTCACAGGGAGGAATTTCATCCCAATTTCCCCTCTAACCCTGCCCTCTGTCAGTTTGAACCCATTCCCCCTTGTCCTGGCACTCCAGGCCCTTGTAAACAATCTCTGTCACAGACATCTTTTATGGAAAATCCTTTCTTTAGGATTTTTCCTCCTGAGAAGCTGACAGGCCTCAGGAACAGAATGTAAACATTGATTATCTGCTGCTGTGGAATGCAACAGGTGCAGCTGTGATTGGTCTCATGTTGGTTGTTTCTAATTAATGGCAAATCACAGTCAGCTGGCTCGGACAGAGAGCCGAGCCACAAACCTTTGTTATCATTCTTATTCTATTCTTAGCCAGCCTTCTGATGAAACCTTTCTTCTATTCTTTTAGTATAATTTTAATGTAATATATATAATAAAATAATAAATCAAGCCTTCTGAAAGATGAAGTCAGATCCTCATCTCTTCCCTCAACCTGAGACCCCTGTGAACACCAGCACATCTCTCTTCACTATTTCTGTGGTTCATCTTCACATTTCTCATCCAGCAAAGCATTCTCTTTGTCATGAATACCTCACAGGGCACTTGCCAGCCTCAAAACAAAAATTCTCCTTCTCTGTGCCATGCAAGCCTGGCATTCTGAGTTAGAATTACTGCTTGGGCAAAGAGGAGGCTCTGTGCTTTGAGTTACACCATGGGAAGAGCGATCCAAAATTCCAGGGTGAACAGGGAAGGTTTGAGTTCTCTGAAAGTAATACCATAAATCTGCTCAGGTCTGGTTTTAGTGTCTGAAAGGAGAGCTCTGTTCCAGACAGTTCCCAGTGGCACCTTTGCTTTATTCCTGATGGAGAGGCCCTGACTGATTTATGCCTCAGAAAGGGCCTTGAAAAGACATTTGGCTGCTGAGGGAGTGCTGATCCCTGATGCAGGAAAACTCCATGCTACCTGTTCTCTTCCTCACATATTTTTCTCCCTCTGTAGACCCTGGAAGCCAGATAAACACAGTGGCTGTGGTGAAACTGAGTCTGGGCACTTGCAGATGATGATTTGTGGTTTTAGGCTGAATGCTGAGCCTTAATCAGGCCAGACTCCCCCAGGCCTCAGGAGGAGTTTTGCCAAAAGATGCTGGACTAAGCACAGGGGGAGTTTGGGTCATCAGAGCTGGGCTCATTGTCTGGGGGCAGCGAGCTGGTAAATACAAATAAAAAGGGGTTGTGTCTTCTCCTTGGTCATTAGGATTAAAAGCACAGCCTCAGCCCCCCTGCTTTGTGCCTTCAAATCAAAGCTGTATTGAGCAGAACTGGTTTTTTTCTCTAATTTAGGATTGTCTCTGCACTGTACCTGATTTCCTACCTCCTCCAAGTCAATCTAGGTCTGACCTTCATGCCCCAATGCATAAATATCTCTTTTTTCTGCTGTGGGTGCTGCTGTGGAGGTGACACTTGCAGGGGAGATTCCCAGGTCAGCAGCTTTCCACACTTTTCCATTTCCAGATTGTTTTGTCCCAAAACCTGGCAGCACCTAAAGGTGCCCAGAAGGTGTGGGGACAATCCCCTATTATCCTCACAGGGCTATATTTTAGCTAAATTCTATATAAAATATAGCCAAACACACTGAAGTGTGAAGAAAACTCTTCCCACTGATGTTTTCATCTGCCTTTACAGCCACGAGACAAAAGAGTCTCAAATGCTGATTGCTGTCCCTCTGTATTCCCTTCCATTCTTGTTAGGAAAATTGGTTTGATGTTGGGCTGCAAATGCTCTTTGTTAGCAAGGCATAATTGAGGAAAATAAAATGTACTAAAGCAGTATTTTCATCTTGGAAACAGACAAATTATCTGGCTCTGTTTGCAAGAGCTTTCTGTGTATTTACAGAAACAGTGTTTTTGCAGAATCAGTGGTTTTGCCCCGAGCATTGGCAGGGGAAAGCAGCTAGAAAATAATCTCTCACAATTTCATGTAATTTTGGGGGAAGGGGAGGGTAAGTGGCAGCAGATTCCCAATTGCTGAGCATCAGGGATTCAGAGGGAGATGCAAGCAAATCTGCACTGAAAATGTGAAGCTGTCCTTCAAAATGAGAGACTGCCTAAGCTACAAAACACAATTTTATTTTCTCATAAATTTCTTCATGAGTTGCCCAGCTCCGAGCAGGCTTGGTATTCATACTGTTGTTCAGTCTTTTTGTAAACTTTACAAAATGTTGGCTTAATTAGGAAAAAACATAGCAATGAATGTCACAGCCTAGCTGTGATTGTTGCATAGTGTGAAAATTCATGTATTGGGGTTTTTGAAAGCACAGGGATAAGGAATAAAGTTGTTTTAGTGGCACAGAGTATATAAATACTTACTCTCTGATAGTTGCCCCCATTAAAGTAGTAGTCCCTGGATGGCATTCCCAAACTTGGCTGGTCAATCTGAAGGAAAATGCATTCCTCTGGTTAGTGGTGAGCACGAACTGGAGGGTCCAGCTCTTATCTCTGGGTTTCCAGATAAGAACAGGGTGGATCTTAGTGTGGGTTAAAAATCAAAATCTTTCAGTAATCATGGAGACCCAATAATAAATTTAAGTAACTTTTCTACATTGTTTGACTTTAGGGCTGGACTTCTAGCACAACCATTCATCAACAAACTCTGAAATACTCTTTATGTGGTTTCCTGCTATATATTAAACCTCATCCTCCTTTTTTTTTTTAAGACACAAGAATTTACAGCCCTTAAATGCTGTAAATCAGCAAAAGCTCCATTGATCCTAATTTCTTTTGCTGAAACAAAAATTATGCTGCCATAAAACATTTCCCAATATGTCTTTGAGACAGATCTGACTCTCAAGGTACAGAGTTTTATACAAATTACCTACATTTTACCACTATTGTTCAATGAGAAGCTCATCTGTCTGCAGTGTAAATAATGAACCATCAGGATTTTCTGGCATATAAAAATTTCCCTGTCCTTTTTTTCCTTACATAAATGATGTGTCTGCTGGAATCCCTGTCATCATTCCACACGAACATGTCGATGAGGACACGTTTGTTAAACCTGGAGTTCATGATGGAAAGGGTTTCCTCCATGCTCCAGCTTGGCTCTGGGAGATAAAAGGGGAAAATAAAATAGAGTTAATTTATCAATCTGTGTCAGAGTGATTGAAGCTGTGCAGTTCACAAACTGAAATTTTGGAGATCTATTTAAATGAATCAATGAGTGTTAAATGTGTATATTAAATTAAAACCTTGACTTCTGTTTGGGAAGAGAAACTGAAAATGGAAGGATTTATTTTGGTGACAATGGCTTCTCTGCTTCAGTAAATAATTCTGATTGAACCCTCCCAGGCCCAGCATTACCTTTGGTCCTACTCCAGTCTGCAGAAGCCACTGGCCAATCTCCAACCATCCTCAGGGCCTCCAGCAGGGGCAGGGAATCCCTTTGCTCTATAAGGCCTGAGGGAGCAAAGAAGGACAAATTCTGCATTGTTTTCATACAAAAATAAAATTAGGAAAAATAGGTAATGGGCCTAACAGCTTGAATTTGCAACTGAATGTGTCCTAGCAAAAAATAAGGGATATCCTGATACCATCCTATGTCAGTATTCAGANNNNTAATATAATATAATATAATATAATATAATATAATATAATATAATATAATATATATAATAATTGTAACTTCTGCAATACTTCCAGGGCTGATTTGGAGTGGGTTGGTTTGGGAAGGATGAGCTGGGCCAGGTTTGCGCCTTCTGAAGGAAAAGCTTTGCATCCACACCAGGGTGGGTACCCAACATCCACCATTTCCACATCCCAAATGGGTATTTTGAGGTTTAATAAAATACCAAAGCACCTTCATCCATCTGAAGATGAATTTTCCAGGCAAGGCCATGTGGATTAGACAGATATTGACTGGATTTTGCTTAAAATGCTTTGTTTTGTCTGTACTCCTGGTTTTGAACAGGGGAATTGATGGAACAAGACACTCACTCTCATTCATGCAGGACTTGTAAAGGATTTTAGCTTTCTGAAATGCTTCTCTGTCCCCTTGGTCTGAAGTCTCCAGCACACCTGGGGAAGGAACCAATGCAGTGAGATTTGTGCCCTGGGGACCTTTGATCATTTTACAGAAATCCCTGAGGATTCAGGGCTGTGAATTGTGGGCTGCAATTACTGTCAAACCACAGAGCTCTTCATGCTATTAATGAAATGAAGTGTCAGGTGAAGGACCTGCAGACAGCTTGTCCTGCTCCTTTTGGAGTCAGCACCCAATCACCTCTGGATAATTTTTAGTGGGAAGAACAGGATGTCCCCTCAAAACGGGAGAGATAAAAGCACCAGAGGGAAAAATATCCCAATGAACACTTCTGTGCAAATTTAGTTCTCTGTCTGGTGTGCAGTGAGGAAGCTCTGAAATAAGCAGAGGTTTCTGGGGATGGAGCATCTTCATGCCTACCTTTGAGGATGATCTCCAGCTCGTCCCTCAGGATGTCAAAGATGCTGTATCTGGAGCTGGTCTCTGGGATCACATGCCTGTTCAGCCAGCCCCCACAGGCATACTGGTAGAAATCCTGGCATGGGTCAGCTGTGGGGTCCATGTTCTGGATGATTCTGGCAGCTGGGCAGCAAAAGCGGAGAGCTGAATTCTACAGAATGCCCAGGAACCTCTGGCACTGCTGAAGGCACTCAAGGAACTGCTTGGCAAGACTCAATCCCACATGTCATGACAAGAGAAATCCTGTTTTCTGCTTAGAAAGGGATCTGAATGGCAGGAGTGAATGGGAGATGTGGAATGGCAGATGTAGAATTGCAGATGGAGAATGGCAGGTGTGGAATGGCAGATGTAGAGTTGCAGATGTGGAATTGCAGATGGGGAATTGGAGATCTGGATGTCAAATGGAGAATGGCAGATGTAGAATTGCAGATGTGAATGGCAGGTGTGGAATGGCAGGTGGAGAATGGCAGATGTGGAACTGCAGATGTGAATGGCAGGTGTGGAATGGCAGGTGGAGAATGGCAGATGTGGAATTGCAGGTCTGGAAAGGCAGATCTGGATGTCAGATGTAGAATGGCAGATGTGGAATTGCAGATGTAGAATGTCAGATG
>JAWWEX010000084.1:5405363-5420191 GCA_035583215.1 Arremon brunneinucha | reverse complement strand
TATATTTATATTTATATTTATATTTATATTTATATTTATATTTATATTTATATTTATATTTATATTTATATTTATGTTTGTTTTTCAATAGGCATTTATATGTTTATCACAGGTATTTCTCTATTTATTTATCTGCATTACTTTTCTAGAACAACAGCCCAAGTTTTCAATAGACACACAGGTATTTCTCTATTTATTTATCTGAATTACTTTTCTAGAACAATAGCCCAAGTTTTCAGTATAAACACAGATAATTCTCTATTTATCTGCATTAATTTTCTAGAACAACAGCCCAAGTTTTCAGCAGAAACACCCTCAGATAAGGACGTTTTTTGGGTCTGAAAAGTTCCTTGGATGTCAAAAATCCCAAAATTGTGTCCAGACCTCTGTAACTGCACTGCTGTGAGAGCTTGAGTGTTTTTGTTGGCTGGAAATAGAGATAAAAATCCCAGTCAGCATGAACAGAACTCCAGGAATTATTGCTGTGCCCACAGGCCCATTTCATGCACCACAGTGCTCTTCTGCAAGATGTGCACAAGCAGAAAAATATTCTCCCTGAAGCACAAAGCCTAAACATGCCTTCAGAAATTAAAAAAAAAATAAAAGTGAACGCAAAGCAGGACAGGCAGTGCTTTAATTTTCTAATTTAATTCCTAATTACAAGCGAAACAAAATGATTTTTGGAAGCCTGGGTAGTGTCATTGTGACCAAGGGTGCATCAAGGTGAAGTGAGAAATGTGGATCTGCTCTTGGTGAGCAATCCAGTGTCCCCTGCACATTGCAAAATTAACATTTCAGTGGAATTAGCAACAGGAGAGGATGACACTGGTGGTTGTGTCACATGAAGGGTGCTCAGCCACATTGGGTTTTTTGCTGTTTTGTGATTTTTTCCTGTTTTGGTTTTTTTCCCTGTTCTGTGGGATATCTGTGAGCCAGAGGTGCTTTTCCCATGGGGAAAAGAGATTTGAAGTTTTTGCCAGAGCATTGGAAATGGGCTGAAGAAAAACAGAGCTAAGGGAGGCACTGGGACAAAACTTTTCAAGACAAATAAAAATATATTTCTGCTGCAAGAAGAGTCTGAAAAACTCTCATTGCCTCAGTTCTTGACCCAGGCAGGGCATGTGGGCAGTGCTCTGTAAGGATGGAGCTCCTGCTGCTCATTTCCCACCTGGAATTTTCCTTTCCCACCTGGAATCTCATTTCCCACCTGTAATCTCATTTCTCACCTGGAATTTCATTTCCTACCTGAATTTTCCTTTCCCACTTGGAATGTCCTTTCCCACCTGGAATTTTATCTCCCACGTATAATCTCATTTCCTACATAGAATTTCCTTTCCCACCCGGAATCTCATTTCCCACCTGGAATCTCCTTTCCCACCTAGAATTTAATTTCCCACCTGGAATTTCCTTTCCCACCTGCAATTTCCCTTCCCACCTGGAATCTCCTTTCCAACTTGGAATCTCATTTCCCACCTGGAATTTCATTTCCCAGCTGGAATTTCCTTTCCCACCTGGAATTTTATGTCCCACCTGTAATCTCATTTTCCCACCTGGAATCTCCTTTCCCATCTGTAATCTCATTTCCCACCTGAATTTTCCTTTCCCACCTGTAATCTCATTTCCCATCTGTAATCTCATTTCCCACCTAGAATTTCCTTTCCCACCTGGAATCACCTAACGCTGGTGGCTGCTCCAGCTGTGGGCAGGGATGGGGACAGAGGCACAAAGTGGCTCCAGGGCACATCTGGACACATCTGGTGGGGTGTGAGGAGCACAGGGCAGCAGAACACCAGCCCTGCACTCTGGGCAACATTTCCTGGGAAAGTTTAATTGCAGATATGAGAAAATATTTAAGTTTTAGACCTGTTTTCTCACAGATAAGCCTTCCTTACACACATGCAGTGAGCACAGACCCTGCCTCTGGATTTGGATGGGACCAACACTTGGGCAAATGTTATTAACACCTGAATTCTGCATTGTCTGCAGCCAGCAAAGGATGTGGGGCAGATTTCCCAAATCCTTTCTGCATGCAGGCAGCAAAACCCTGCCAAGCTCAGTGTTTGACACAGAAACTCCTCCTCCAGGACCTGGCTCTGGGGAATTTCTCTCCTGAGCTAACAGAATCAACTTTCTGATGAACTTTATGAATACCAAGCACTCAGATTTTGCTGGTAGCAAAAGGAGTGAACAACAACAGGGGTTTTTCATGAATTATTGCTCAGCATTGTGCAGTGTTTCACTCACAAGTGCTGGAAATGCAGCTCCCTGCAGCAGGGGAGGCAGAGGCTGTGTTTTGCTGCTGTGTTTTGCTCCACTTTCGCTGCTCCCACTTTAATTTCACTCTCCAGTGTTTTAACAAAGCTCCCAGCCCAAGAGGCTTTAATGGAAGTGACAAACACGAGGCAGAGCTGCTCCCCAGCATTTGATGCTTCACAGGGTTTCAGAGTGGGGCTTTGCACTTGCTGTGCCAGTGGGAAAACTTTGGTTTTACCAAGTGTGCTCTGCAGTTAAAATATTTAAATATTTAGGCAAAACACTTCAAACTAACGTGCCTCAATGTCAGGTTTCTGGCAAGATATTTGCATTCAAGTCACTGAAGCAAATCACACTTAGAGATCCAACTGCCTGATGGAATATTTTAAAAGTCTCCTTTTCCTCAGCAGCAAGTGGCTTTTTTATTTTTTTTTTAAGCTTTCACATTGTAATAAGCGATTTCCCCTTCAGGGAGATTGTTTTTAGAAGTGTTTTAAAGCAGCTGTTGCTTTAAAAGCCTTGGCAATAATGAATCTTGGCTTGTGCTGGGATAAAATGAGGAAATGTCAGTCCTCACACACAGGCACACACCTTCCCTCTAAAACAGCACATCATCTTTGTCAAAACAGCTCTGAAAACAACAAACTGCACGGAATTAAATAACATACTAGAATTTTGCAGAGCATAACTCAAAATTTCAGTGAAAGCCAACATAATCTCTGTGCACAAGGCAGGGGGAGCTCAGTCCCACACAGAGGTGACCTCATGGTCTCTCTGTGTTTTTGTTTTCATTTAGCTCTGAGAAAAAAAAAAAGAAAAAAAAAAAGAAAAAAAAAGAAAAAAAAAGGACTTTTTCTGCTGTTTGCAGAAGGAAGAAAATTCAGATTATTCCCAGGTTCTTACCTCTGGTGCTGGCATAGAGGATCACCAGGGCGACGGCAGCACAGGTCATGAGGAGCAGCAGGACAGCCAGCCCGATGGCCACAAAGCTCCAGGGCTTCCTCCCAGATTTGGTCGATTTTTCCACAATATCCATTTGGCTTTCTGATTTCCCCATTATTGTAACTCTAAATCAGGGAGGGGAAAGGGTTAACAGCGCGGCTACATCAGGATAGGGAGAAGGAAAAAAAAGGAAGCAGGATAAAAGCAAAGAGAGCAAGAAAACTTCCAAGTTATTACATGTATTTGTCCATTTGATTGTCCACAGATTTGCCAAGCTCATTCTCCATCTCCCGTGCCTGCGCGTCTGCTCCGGGGGCAGCGCCACAACTTCAGGAGCCTCTTTGGGAAGTCTGGAAAAGTCTCATGACCAGCTTGGGCAGCTCCTTCCTGGCAGGCAGGGAAGGAGGGGGGCAAAGAGCCGCTTCCAAAGTGCTCCCTGAATAATCGGAATAATCCCTGCGTGGCGCTGGGCTCTGTCAGCAGCAGGGGGAGCCGGGCTGGGACTCTGTCACCTCTGTCACCTCTCAGAGGAGCCGGGCTGGGACTCCTGCAGGGCTCTGTCACCTCTGTCACCATTCAAATAATCCGGGTTGGGACTCCGTCACCTCTGTCACTTCTCAGAGAATCCGGGTTGGGACTCTGTCACCTCTGTCACCATTCACGGGATCCGGGCTGATACTCTGTCACCGCTGTCACCATTCAAGGAATCGGGGCTGGCACCCTCGCAGGTGCCCGGAGCGGCTCCGGGGGCACGGGATGGGCACGGCGGGCGGCTCCGGGAGGCTGCGGCTGTGCCCGGCTGCTCCGAGCCGTGCTCAGGCTGGGCAGCTCAGCCCCGAGCCCTTCCCAGCGCCGGGGAGATGCTCCGGAGGGAGGAGGGATGGGATGGGATGGGCTGGAGGCGCTCCGAGAGGCGGCGGCGGCTGCGAGATCCGCGGGCTGTTAGCCCGGAATCCACCCGGGATTGTGTTAGCCCGGAATCCACCCGGGATTGTGTTATCCGGGATTGTGTTAGCCCCGGGGTTCTGTTAGCCCGGAATCCACCCGGGGTTCTGTTACTCCTGGAGCCATCTCGTTATTCTGTTACCCCAGAATGCCCCTCTAGATTCTGTTCTCCCGGGATGCCACCTGGGGTTCTGTTATCCCAGAATGTTACCTGGGGTTCTGTTACCCCTTAAATGCCACCTGGGATCCTGTTATGCCTGGATTTCCACCCAGGATCCTGTTACCCCTGGAGCCACCCGGGATCCTGTTATCCCTGAATTCCACCGGGACTCTGTTACCCCTGGAGCCACCCCATTATTCTGTTATCCCTGAATTCCACCCGGGATCCTGTTACCCCTGCAGCCACCCCGTTATTCTGTTACCCCTGAATGCCCCCCTAGATTCTGTTATCCCTGGAGCCACCCCGTTATCCTGTTATCCCTAAATTCCACCTGGGACCCTGTTACCCCTGCAGCCACCCCGTTTCTCGGCCGCTGCCCCCGCAGGGAGTTGGGAACCCGCTGGAGTTCTCCTCTGGAGTGCTGGCAGCTTTGGGGTGGGATGAAGGAGAAGTGTTCATAGAGAGTAAAACAGCAAACAGGCTGATTTATGGGGTGGTGCAGGCAATGCACACAATTCCTGCATGGGAATGTGGCTGGGAACAGCTGGGACAGGCACTAAAAGCGAGGGCAGGGTGGGTTTCCCGTGGGTTTTGTTTCACCGCGCTGCAGACAGACCCCGGGAGAAGGGAAGGGTGGGCTGGGGGTGTTTTCCTCTCACTGCAGGATTTCACATGGCAGAAATGCCAGGTTGTGCCTCTGCACTCCAAGTTTTGTGTGTGAGCTCAGGAGGAGGCGCTGAGGGCAGAGCAGAGGTTCCTTTGTGGCTTTTTGCTTGGACACTCAGTGTTCCAAGAATAAACACCAATTGCTTCTCCCAGTCACCATTCTGCCTCAAAACCCCTGGGAGAACTTCCCTTTCATTTTTCCTCTCCAGATTCAGGTTAACTGGGTCTCCAGGCAAGGGTGAAGGCAGCAATTCTGATCCCAGCAGCTGAGGAGGAGCGGGAGAACCCAGGGATGGGAAATGCTCCTGGGTGTCCATATGGCAAAGAGAGCTGCAGCAGGCAGGGGCACTGCTAAGGACAAATCTGTACATTTAATTAAGATTTAAGTGACCTCTCGTTTCTGTTTGCAGAAATTTCTGCAGCTAACTAAGATTGGTTTATGGGAATCTTCCTTGTTGTTGAGTAGTTTTACTCTTACTTTACAACTAAGCTTGCTCCGACTAGGATCGACCTGGTTGGCATCCATAAAACTGCAACAGGCAGGTGCCTCACAGGAATTAATGTGGCAATTTTTGTAGATTTAATGTAGTTATTTTTGTAGATTTAATGTGGTTATTCTCATAGATTTAATTGGCTTTTTTTAGATTTAATGCAGTTAATTTTGTAGATTTAATGTGGTTATTCTCATAGATTTAACGTGGCATTTTTTGATTGATTTAATGTAGTTAATGTTGTAAATTTAATGTGGTTATTCTCATAGATTTAATGTAATTCTTTTTGTGGATTTAATGTAGTTTTTCTCATGGATTTAATGTGGCATTTTTTGTAGATTTAATGTCATGAATTTTGTAGATTTAACGTTGCTATTCTCATAGATTTAATGTAGTTTTTCCTCATAGATTTAATGTAGTTATTTTTTGGTAAATTTAATGTAGTTATTCTCATGGATTTAGTGTAGTTTTTCTCATTGATGTAATGTATTTATTTTTACACCATGGCTATAAGACACAGCAGGTTATTATTTTGCCCATTTTGGAGGTGAAGAGCCAACATGCCAAGAGTTTAAGAGCTTTATTCCTTCTGCTGTGCTAAGTGAAAAAAAATAAAAAACCCAACCCAACTCAAACAAAACTCAAGAAACCCCTTATTTTCTGTGTGAACAGCACCAGCAACTGTAAAGGACTTATTTGCAGAATCATTAATTGTGATTATCTCGAGCAGCTTTGATTGGTCACTGGAATGGAGCAATCCATCATCCTGGCAGCGCAGCAAGGTCCCTGTTCTGGTCACTGCTTCGGAGGGGACAGAGCTGCTTTGATTTCTGACAGTCTCACTCTCACCTTGCAGCTCTGTGGCAAAGGCAGCTCCATGCTGGGAGGTGGAATGGGGTTGCTCTGTTATTTATTTTCCCCCTAAATCTCACATTCAATTAAATAATTCATCATTTAATCAGTGCCCACAGAAATTCTCATCTGCTGGTCCGCCCCACCTTCTATCAGCCCTTCATTTTAGAAAAGAGCTTTTTTAAAAAAGCTTTTTAAAGCTTAATTCCTCTTTGCAATCCTGGGAAGGTGAACACAGCTCTGGGGGTTTCTTCTTCCAGAGATTGAGGAACTGTGGGGGTTTTCAGTTCTTGGAAAACATCCTCTCTCCCCAAAGCAACGTAGACACAAACCAGATGAAGCAATGAGGCATTTGCTGTTTGGGTTGGGCCACTTTGAAAGGATTTTTTCCCTTTTTTTGCTTACTTTGGAACTTTGCAGAGGAGGCTCTCCCGTTACTGGAACTTGGAAGTGTAAAGAGCTCACAGTATGGCAGGGTTACAACTTAAAAAAAAGTCAAATCAGGGAATTTTACCCTTGGATCCTGCAGGGATGGGGTTTGAGCAGCCAAGCCTCTTTGTGGGGTGTTTTTAGTGGGAATATTCACCCCACATGTGAATATTTACTCCAAAAGTGCTTCCTCAGACATGAAACATCCCAAACTGCACAGAACTCCTGAATACAGAGAGGGAGCAGCTCTGGGGTTTTATGCAGTGCTTTTCTTCTTGGGAAAAATTCTCAGTTCTGAGGGGGAATTTAGGGCAGAGATTCCAGCCCTGGACAGCAAATATTTGAGCTGGTGCTTCACCTGTCTGGGAGACAGCACTTGAATATTTTTGTCTTCATATTTCCCCTGGAGAATCTGGAATAATTACAGCTAAACCTGGGACACTGAGCTGGGATGAGACTTTCAATGACATTTTTACCTTGCTCACAAGTTTGGTTGCTGTGTCGTAATTGCCATAATGTCAAGTTGACCTTCAACTCCTCCTTCTGAAGGAATTGATTCTGAAGATAGAAATTGTCAGAAATTGTATACTTTTCCCCTCTTCCTGTGTTTGTTTTGCCACCAGTGATGTGAACCTCAAAAACTTTGTGCTTATAAGAATACATGAGAATATATAACCTAAAATTATATATATATATATGCACCTGATAGTATTATATGAGAATATATTACCTGCCCAATTTTTGCACAGTTTTTGGTGTTAATATTGATGGGATTGAATGCTCTGGGTCACCTGAACAGATGATCCCATGGTTGCTGCTCCCAGAAATCCAGGGAGTGGATGTGCAGTGGAGCAGTGATTTCCCAGCTGGAGCTCTGGGGCTCTCCTGCAGGAATTAAACAGCTCCACCAAATGTGAAATGTGAAAACAACTCCATGTCCTGAAGCAATCTGAGCCAAGCAGGACGTGGCAGCATCTTTAGTGGGATTTGTCTTAAGAGTTGTTGCCATGGAAACAAGGTCTCCATCTCTATCTGGTACATCCTTATAGATATTTACATCAATATATATATATTTCTATATCCACATCTATCTGGGATGGGAGGGAAATTCTCTTCCCTCTGGCTGTCAGGGTTTGTAGTTTGCCCTGAATCCTTTGCCTGTGCATAAAATAAAATATTTGAGGCAGTTCTGTGTCAGTGGAAGTGCAATTCCAGATCTGGAATCACCTGTAGTGTGTGAAGTGCAGGTTAGAAATGATCAGCTCCTCTGTGTGAGGAGCAGCTCCAAAACTCCTCCAAGACTGCTTAAAATCTCTTTTATTTTTTACTTTTTTTGGCTTTAATACAATAAAGAACCATGAGCCTGGAAAGAGAGCTGTTACCTGGTGTCATCTGAGTTTCAAAGTTCAGTTTACACAAAGATCTATTTCTCCTGTGTGTATAAATTAATCTAAACAGGAAAACTGCCCTGAACTAAGATTTATAATACATGTGTCAAATGGTCAGTTTAGTAACCAGAACAGTGTCCATAATTCCAGTCAAAATGCCCACAAATGAGATTATTATACACTTTTTACTTAAATCTGAAGCTATAGGGTGACATTAAAACAAAAAAAAGCCCAACCCAGCAGCCTCTCCCTGGTGAATCAGCAGATGCCTGGCTCCAGGACAATGGCTGGATGTAGCCTGTGATTTATTGTGGCAGGGATGCTGCCCACAGAGGAGAACTCATTGTGCTCAGAAATAATGGGTTTGTCTCTGAGAGCCAGCAGAACCCTGTCATCTGTCAGCCAGCAGAAAAGAAATAAAGCTCAGCATTGAAATATCTCCTTGGAGCAGGTTGGCTGCCAGCTGAAATAAGTCCTGGGAGAGGCACAGTTTAGAATTGGGAAAACCCTGAAGTTTCAAAACTCTTCTCTTGCTCTCCCTTTAGAGATGAGCATCCTTGGAGCACCCCCAGAATTAAAAACGATCAGATATCAGTGTTGCTATGCAGGAAAGGTCCAGCAGCTCCTGCCCTGAGTTTCTGGCTGCATTCACTGCAGAGACAAGCAGGTAAAAAGGTGAAGGTGCCTTACCTGGCTCTTGTGGAGGAGGATTTTCAGCTGCAGAGGTGCCTGGAGCAGTCTGTGGGGTGGAACTGGGCTGTTTGTGTCTCCTGGCAGTCAGAAAGAAATTTTATTTCTTTTATTGACGTTCCCAGCACTGAGGCTCTCCCCAGGAATGGTTTTTGCACAGTGCTGTGCCCAAATCTCCCTCTCTCCCCCTCTCTCACACGCAGGGGGCTCCCAGTGCCCAATGAATTAAATGCTCCGAGACTTCTCAGGGATTTAACCCCTTCCAACACGTCTGAAACCACTTGGTTTTACGTCTAGACTAGAAATTAGTTGTGTGGCAGGGCTGCCTTTAAGAGGACAAAGCGATTTCCTGGCTTCCCAGCATTTGGAGGATTCCCTTTATTCCAGTAATTAATTCTTAGGAAAGTCCTCATTTTCCATGAGGTGCTTTACCTTTTTTCCTCAAGAGGTTTTTCAAGACTTCTGGAATGCAGGTGTCTCATTTTCACACCCAATTTCGGTATTGTAATTATTTCAGTATTGTAATTATTTCAGTATTGCAATTATATTCTTAATGAAATAAACACTTCAAAATTCCATGCACATGACTTGAAAGGCATAAAGGTATTTTTTTACCTTGTTTTGCTGTATAGGAAGACAGATTCCAAACAAAATAAATCTCAGATATTTTACCTTAAATTATTTTCAGTTGCAGAGCACATGCAAGTTTCAGCTGTTCCATTAAATGTACTGCTTTTAAAAATGGAAAGGAGATAATTCCTATTTTCAAGGGGCTGGGGACAGGGACAAGGTGCAGCTTTTTGACAATAATAGAAAATGTACAAATAATGTCATCTTCAAAGCACTGTGTACCCAGAACGAAGAGGTACTGACAGGCATCTGAAAGAGAGAATTATCCCCATTTTACAGATGAAAGGGAGTCACACAGAGAATCAAAGTCAGCATTGGATTAATAGACATTGATGCCAGAGGAGCTATTATGTCTTGTCTGGCATCTGGCAGAACAGAGCAGAGAATTTCACACAGATTGCTCCATTAAATTCCTAATCTCTGTTTGGGCTGAGGAAAGACCTCCAGAGCTGCCACAAAGACACTGCACCATCTTCCAGTGAGTTACTTGTGGGGCACTACTGGAAGTTCACATCCTATCCCAGCAGGAGTTTATTTAATTTCCTGCTGTCTCAGCTAATTTTGTTTGATTTATATTTTTAAGACCCTTCCCCCCTCCATATCACCTGAAATCTCCTTTGCATTTGTGCTCCCTCAGGGTGATTATTGAGTTATTTTCATGTGGGAGATGAGGGCCAAAAGGACGTTGGAGTGGGAAAAGTTTAATCTTGATTTAATCTTGATTAAAAAATTATTTTTTTTGCCAGTGAGAATAATCAATCACTTGAAGAGCTTCCCCAGGGACATGATAAGGTCCTTCTCAGTGGAATTTTATAAGATTTCCCAGGCTGGGCAGGGTGATGGATAATCTTATCTAGGACTCCTTTCTAACTAAGGTTGGCTCACATGACATTTTGGTGTCCTTCCAACCTGGGCTGTTCCATGACTGTGTAAAAGGTTTGTACATAGGAAAACTGGTGTAAATGTGTGCTTAAAAGTTGTGTTGGGTCAGGTCCTGGGCCCCAAATCCAGCACCAGCCAGAGGGAATGTTCCCAGTTTCCCTGCTGAGAACGGTTTGGATCTTCCCAAATGACACAGCCTGTTCTGAACTGTCACTCCAGTGGCATTTTCCTCTGCATCTGTGCTTGATGTGTGATTATCCTGCAGTTCATCAGGCAGGTTTATTAGGAGTCTTAATTGGATTGCATTAGCTGGCATTTAAGGCATCCAAGCCATTTGAGAATGCAATCAATTAAAACATCCAAGCACATTAATGCTGTGGACACAGGGCAATTTCTGTAGATGGCTAATTAATTACCTGCTTACTTCAGGAAGCTGATCAAGAATGGCCAAATGATGCACGAGTAGAAAAGAAACAACATTGCAGAAAATCCTCTTGGCAAGGCTGCAAAAATTAGCACAAGGCAAGGTATAATTGTTCCCACTGTTAAAATCTACAGTGGGAGAACAAACCCTACACCGTGACAGGCACTCAGAGGTGTTCCCAATAATTTCAGATTTGAAATTTGTGACTTGCAGAGAACAGATGGAGCACATTACCAGTGCTGGAATGTCTTCTAACAGCACATCTGAGCTTTCCAAGCAATCAAGAAGCTCTCTGAGGTGGTCATTTCAAGTGGGGAAATGCTAATCCCTGTCAGTTTTCCATTTCACCCACTACTGATCTGGATCTGAGCCTGGGGCTCTGTGGGAACTCCAGGTCCCTCACTCTGGGTTACCCCAAGGAGGTTTTTGGTGTGGCAGCACCCACCTGGAGATGGGAGCACAAATGAGGGGGATAACAAAATGCAAACCAGGGTGGAATGGAATCATTAACATCCTCCTGCTCCCTCCTACAATCCCCCCCTGGCTTTACAGCTAAATTTTCTCATTTACTGATGCAGTTCAGGAATGAGGCATGCAAACTGATTATGAGCTACTGCTCTTAATTTTCTTTAGAGTCCAGGGGGAAATTCTTACTCTTGTTCATTCTCTGCAGCTCCAGACTCTTTGGGGTTGTGTAGGGAACATAGAAACACAGAAATGATCAGGTTGGCTGGTGACACACCTAAACCACAGCTGCTCTGGCACAGAACGTGTCCCCAGTGGCTCTCAGGGACACAAGGGAGCCTTGCCAAGGTTTCCAGGAGGTTTTGGCCATGCATGTTGTGCCCAAGACAGACTTTGGAAGTGAATTAATTGGAAATTACCTGGTTGCACACCTTACAGGTGAAGGTTCCACACCTGTATTGAGGTGTGGGACCCAGAGGGTCAGTGGCTCCAGGCTGTGACTTCAGGGAGGGCCAGGACAGGAGCTGTTTTCTCACTTTCTCACTTTTCTCAATTGCTGGTTCATTAGTGAGGCACTAAAAACAGCATCACTCTGATCATGAGTGGTTTCCACTCTCTGCTGACACCTTTGGGGCTGGCTCATGTTCTCCAGCCTCACATTTGGCGTGGAAATTTGTTCCCCACCCATTTTCAAACATCCTCATCTGCTGAGAGCTACAACCAGCAATATCAGCAATACCAGCAATACCAGCAATACCAGCAATATCAGCAATATCAGCAATATCAGCTGTGTTTGTTTTCTGCTCTTCAGGCACTTCTGGGAGCCAAGAAACCACTGCTCCTGTGCTCAGGGTTGTGTGTACACACCTGTGGGCAGGTGCAGTCTCTGGAAAAGTCATTCCTGATACGGGAAAGTCATTCCTGATATGGAAAATTCATCCCTGAAATGCACAGCAGGAGCAGGAGGGGAAGGAGTCTCCTGAATCCCACAGCTTTGGATTCTAAACAATGACCTGCCTTTTCTTAAGGTGCCACTGAGTAATGGCTGAGAGGAGCAGCAGATCCCAGCCCAGATCAGTGTGGCTGAAATCCAAGGGAAGCAGCCAAGGCTCCAAAGGCAGGCTGCAGTGCCAGAGATCATTTCATGTACCACATCCAATTTCTGGTGGCAGCAGCTCCTCGGAGCCCTGGCAAATTGGAAGCTGCTGGATGCAGCAGCAGCAGCACAGTGATAACAGTTAATCTTCTGCAGGGGCATGATGGTGAGAGAAATGGCTTTTAGATTAGCTGTCATTAGAGGGGAACATCTGCCCCTGCAAGCCAAGGGGACTGTCCTCACTTGGGCACAAGGAGACATTAAATTCCTGGGTTTGCATGGCTCTGGGCCAGGGCCACACTGCCACCAGCTCTGGAGCTGGGAAGGACAATGACCTGGGCTCAAAGGCAGGAAAAAGAATTCCCTGGAGATGTGTCAGCTTCCAGAGCAGCTGCAGAAGTTGGTTCCTGTGTTTGGGTTCCCTCAGTACCTGGGAGCGCACAGTGAAGTGAAATAGGAAATATTAATGGGAGTGATGGGGTTTGAAAGGAAATGAAACCTTCTGAGATCACAAAAGCTCAAAGTTTAGCTCTGCCTGAACCCTGAGGAAAAGCTTCCAGTGGAATATTTAATTCCAAACACTTTGCCATCATTTCTAAGCTGTTCTTTGCCTGCTGGACTGCAGAGCACAGAGGTCAGGAAACTTCCCTTGTCTAACTCTGTTTGTGATGCAAATATTCTCACATCTGATTTTCCTTTCACATGCTTAGAAGGAATGTTTAATATTTCAGAGGGGCAGGCCTGGCAGGGTGCTGTTTGTGCAGGAACATTCTCAACCATGATTTCACATTTTCTTTCAGCATTCATTACCTGGTGATGATGTGCAACACAGTCAGCAGAATATTTTGAAGGAACAAAATTTATGGAAAACAAGGAAATAGTTGGTAGTCTGTATAGAGCTCAGAGCTGAATAAACTACAGATATTTAAGCTGTAATTAATTAATGACTTCAAGCTGGATTACAAACAGGTATCCAGTTTCATCTTTTATTGGGCTGTATTTTCTTCTTGATTACATTAATCTTGATTAATGTAAACATATTTGAATTCTTCACAGCTGTGTGACATTTCCAGCAGAATTCCTTGAGGATATATCCTCAGCTTGCAAATGGAGCCAACAGTTGTTTAAGGATATAATTTCATGCTTGGAAAGAAGCTCTCCCACATCATCTTGATGCCCATTATGGGGGAAAAGCCTCATCAGTGTCACTGGGATTAAAATGGAAATTGAAGGGCAAGAAGCTCAGTCTTACCTGTGCTCTTAGGGCAGAGAAAAGGAGCATGCAAAGAGGAAAAGGTGGAAGGTTCCAGGTTGTGTCATTGCTGTGGGCTGATCCCATGGCTGCTGAATGAAGTTCCACCCTGGAATGTTGCCTTTGAGACAACAGCACAACAAAAAAAGAGAATGATCCCTCTTCCCTTTCATCCTAATCAAAGCAGCAGGGCACTCCTCAGCATTGCTTTCATCTTTGTTTGCAGCAGGAGCTTCTGTTTTTCTCCATGCTTGTGTTACCACACTCCAGAAACACTGGGACAACTCCTTTGGAGCAGCCAAACAAAGGAGGGAGCTGCTGCTCTGGGCCCCACCTGGGTCCTTTCTGCTTCTGTTTATGTTATTTCACTGTTCTTTGGGGCAGTAGAACAGTTTATCTGTTATTTCACTGTTCTTTGGGGCAGTAGAACAGTTTATCTGTTATTTCACTGTTCTTTGGGGCATTAGAACAGTTTTTCTCTTATTTCACTGTCCCTGAACAGTTTATTTGGAATTTCTGCTGCCCCATCCCTGATATTGGTGCTGATCCTGGCAAATCCACTGCATTCCCACCAGGGCAGATCCTTCATCCAGGAGTGGGGCAGGAGAAGGGTGTAACACACCCCTTCAAATTCCATTTTAATCCTAGTGACATTGATGAGGCTTTTCCCCCATAATGGGCATCAAGATGCTGTGGGAGGGCTTCTTTCTAAGCATGAAATTATATTCTTAAACAACTGTTGGCTCCATTTGCAAGCAGAAAAATAAAACTGGATCAATTTCAAGTAGTAACCAACAGACAGGGCCTTCACAAACACCTTACAGGAGTTATTTTGACTGATCCTTTTGACTGGCCCAGAAAAATAAAGCAAATTGATTGAACAGTAAGTGTTAAAGCTCATAAAATGCTAGCTAGGAAATACATGGTTATTATTCATGAGCTGCAATTGATTTGAATGTTTTCCTTCTGTAGAACTGGAACCCCTGTGTTACAATTTGTTGTTTAACCAGAAAAAAAGGCTTTTTTTCACAATGGGGAGTTTACATAATCCACAATAATTTTAAGGAATCCTGAATGCTGCAATTTGCTTTTTTTTCCTCATTGCTCTCTTGGTCAGTTTTGTTTTGCTGCCTTAAACTTTCTACTCCATGTTCAGTGTCTGTTGCATATTTATCATCAGCTTCTCATCTTTCTTATCTTCCTCATCTTTCCTTCATTCTTGCAGCCTCCCAGAAAGCAATCAGCCTGGAAAATCCCCAAACA
>JAWWEX010000084.1:5351218-5396354 GCA_035583215.1 Arremon brunneinucha | reverse complement strand
CTTCTTCTTGGCCTCCATCTTCTGCTGTGATGGTGGCACTTTTGGGTTGGTTTAGAGTAGAAGCTCACTGTCTAACATAGGTGATAGGTATTGGGAAGGAATTGTAAATATTGTACATGTAGTTTTTAGTATAAAAAGATAACACCAGAGTGCGTCTGTCTGTCCTGCTAAACAGACCTTGGCAGGCCTGGAGAAAGAATTGTATAGATAAGGAACAATAAACAACCTTGAGAACAAGAACTGAAGAGCTCTGACTCCTTCTTCAAGTGCCAGGCTGGGAAAAGAGAATTTCTGACACATCTCAGGGTCACTCTGAGCAGTTAAAGTCCCAAGAATACCCTGTCCCAAAATGTTTTCAAACTTCTCTTGAAAAGCTCCATCCAGCACCATCCAGCATTGTCCACCATTATCCAGCATTATCCAGCACCATCCAGCAACACCCCTGACATTTCATATTCACTTCTATCCATTTTTCTGCTCCCTCACCAGCTGTGCTGAAGGACTGGGACTCACCATTTGCCATCAGAACATCAGTGTAGAAGATGTGATGTTGTGCAGCCCTGCAGACTTTGGTCAGTGCTTTTGCCATCGTGAGAAGGTCCCTGAGGGTTTCTTCTGGGACATCTTTGGTGGCCATGAGCTCGCTGAGAGTGGCCCTGCCATGCTGGAGGAGCCACCCAGTGACCAAGCCTTGGGCTTCAGGCTTCAAGGACAGGATTGCTGGGATCACTGCTCCTGCCTCCACCTTCAGTGCTGAGATCAGATCTTGCACTGCCTCCTGTGGAAAAACAACAGCAAGAAAGAAATGGAAGCAATAATTAAGTATTGATCATTTGTTCTTTCAGCTGCTTTCTGTTCTCTGCTGAACCATGGAAAAGCTTTCCTCTTCCTTGTCCTTGTGCTGCAACTTTTCCATTTGCAAAGCTGATGGGAGGTCATAAAGGCAGGTTTGAATGAGTGTTTGCAAAGTGCTTTAAACTCCTTGGGTTATCACAGAAAATCATGACCAAGTTTTAGCCCTACTCTCCCCAGACTTGGGGAAGAAAATCAGTAAAACCAGATGGGCTGTTCATACACTCAGCCAAACCCAGAGCATTTCACTGCCCAAATTCTGTGAGAAATTCCTGATTCCAGTGATTCCACAACAAATTCTATGATGTTTACACTCCTATTGTTCAGAAAAACCAGCAAAGCCCCACATGGACAGTACCTTCTGCTGCTTCAGAGCGAGGTGGACAAACCCTCGGCCGCTCAGAGCTTGCACATTGCTGGGATCCTCCTTCAGGACAGCATTAAAATCAAAAATTGCAGTTTTCATCTGCCCAAGGCGCCCGTAGCATCGTGCCCTGGTGAGGAGGCAATCCTCAGCATAACCACCTGGAGGACAGGGATGCAGCCATGGTTACTACAAGGATACTCACAGGAAGCTCCAAAAAAGCTCCACTTGGCCTGAGGAAACCTCAGGATGAATACAATGAGAGTTTGCTCAAGTGGAAGTTTCCTTTATTGCTGTTGCAAGTGGAATTCCTGCCACGTGTTGAGAGGAAAGAAGAATCTGTGTCAGGTTGGAGTGGGAGCAGCAGGAATGAGAGGAGAAAGCCCCAAGAGGGAGATCTGGGATTATTGAGAGTGGAGGCATGAAGCCATTTTGGCTGTTTTTATAAAGTGGGGTCAGAATCACAGAATAGTTTGGGTTGGAAGGGACCTTAAAGAGTCCCCAGCCCCCTCCCACAGGCAGGGAAGGTACACATTGTTTTGGATAAATGAGTTATCCAGATGGGACTGACTAATTCCCTGCCAGAATTAATATGCACTGGGATTTGTGATACTGAGCTGCTTTTTTTCCCTTTTTTCCCCTCTGTTTTCACACAAGTGCTGCCCAAATAAACACATAGAATTGTCAGAGAAAATCCTGGTCCCTCCATTCCCTGCCTGCAGAGCATTTCTCTGCCTGCCATCCACACATCCCTTCCTTCCAAGGCAATTTCGATAAGGATCTTAACATGGCCAGGGTTGCAATCAATAACTGTGGCATCCAATATTGGATGATAAATCATCAGTGCCACTGGAAATATGTTTTCATAGGGAGGTCAGCAAATGCAGCTGCCTGCAGGGATCAGCCAGCAGACAGGCTCCAAGCAATTCCTCTGCAGTAATGAGGCTTTTTCTCCCTCCTGATTTGCTCCAAAACTTCTGCACCAAAGGTTATTATCACTCTGGAGCTCTACCAGTTGGCTCCTCTAAAGACAATATCTATTTCTTAACAAGCATCTGTTCTAGCAGGTGGGGAGCTGATAAGCTGGAATGCACGGGCTGTGAAATGGAACCATCTCCAAGCAATTAACAGGGCTTTTATTCCATTTCCACCAGCCAGTCTCTCTTCTTCTCAGTGCTGCTGTCATAACATTTGCTCAGAGTGAAAGGCAGATTTCCACACAAACATGGTTTTACTTGGAAGAATTTCCATGTCAGCCTGGTCTCTCTCCTGAGGGAAAGCTGGGATGGCGAAATGTGTGAGGGGCTGCATTCACTTCTTTGCACTGGGTGAGGAAGAGGGGGTGATGTCCCTGTAGAATTGAGCTGAACCCATTTAAATTCCTTGAAATTTGAAATTTAAAAGTTTTGGAATTTTAAAAGTTTTGAAATTTAAAATTAAAAATTAATAGCCCAGGTGAACCTGCTGTGTCAGCCCTCACCAGGGAGGTGACAGAGGACATCTGGACATCCTGTCCCACCCTGATTTGCTTAGGAACAAATCCCCCCGGGCATCCTGGTGTCCTACCTGCAGCAAGGATGGCAAAGGACAGGTGGGCAATGGCCTCTCTGATGGCAGCAGCCTCCTGTTTGCCCTTCAGGATGGCCAGGGCTCGCCAGCGGCAGTGGCTCTGCAGCAACTTTCTGTCCTCCTCCTGGAAAATGTCCAGCACTGGCAGGAGGCAGGAGGAGTCTCCAATTCTGATCAGTCTCCTCAGCAGCTTAAGGATGGGAGAGGAAAAGGCAGCAGAGAAAGAGCTGAATGGGGTGTGAGGTTGTGTGTGAGAGATTTGTGTCCTTCCCCAGCTTTCCCCACCTCTCCCTGGGGCTTCAGCCAGCCCAGGATCACAAATCTCTGATTTATCTCCTCAGCTGGCCCTGCTGTGAGTTCAGGTTGGAGAAAACAGGGATTCTTATCTTTCCTCACCACCACTGCAGCTGTGGAAATAATTCTGGGCAAGTACCTGGTGCTGCCTGCTTTGGTTTGGGCAGCATCCACATTGGCAGTGTTTTTATAAATACAGGATGATTGCCCAAAAAAGAGAATGTTCCTGTGGAACACAAGGATTCTAGTGACCCTTTTGACTGCAAAATCAAAACCAGTGGATTAATGGAAAATTAAGGAAGTGCTGTAAATTATTTTTAGAATTGTTATTGGTAATCTGGGAAAAGCATGGATTCAAACCCACAAAGTATTTTCCTCCTGGAAAAGAATCCTTTCTGACCTTTGGTATCTTTGCCTCAAAAAGCACTTTTTAAACATAATTTCCAATTAAAATGAATCAAAAAATGGTTTTTACAGTTCTCAGCAGAGACTGAATATTCAAATCTGAGCCAGAGAAGTCTGGACAAGAACAAAGTTATCCTGATGTACCAGACACATCCCTTGAACTCACAAATTTCTCTATTTTATTGATAGATAAAAGTGATTGGCATCTGACAGGCAGGTGAGATAAAATATTTTGAAGAGAAATTTTCAGATGTTTCATGCAGAACTTGAAGCAGAAGCTGCAGATGGAAATCCAACTTCCAAAGAGAACACTCTAAAAAACCACATCCTTCATTAACAGCCATCCTAAAAGCAGCAAATTACAGCAACCTTTATTTTTCTTAGGGAGCAGTGAAGTGCTGACAATAATTCCGTTCTCCTTATGGGTTAGCAGAATTTATTTGGCATTTTAAAAAGAATACAACAGTTCCCTCTGATGGCAGAGCCTGGGATTTCAGCTTTGTAATCCTGGCTAGGAGAACCAACTTTGCTGGAATGGCTTTCAGGGTTTCCAGCACAATTTATCAGAAGGAAAACTGCAGACTGATATTGGAATTTCTGCATTTATGTCTTTCTTCTCCAATGCTTCATTAGGTTAATTGGGGAGGTGGCACTTGTGCCTTCTTTTCTCTAAGGGAACAATCCCAATCCCATATTTTTTCCCCAGGGACAGGATGCTCTGCCTGGTTAAAGTGCTGAGAAATGCCATTAAAAAGCACACGAGGAATGAGCTGGATTTAACTTGGAGTCCTTGTGTGGCCTTTTTGGACACAAATTGCCGTGATTCTATGATTTTATGGCAATATCAGCCCTGTATTTACACCTTTAAGTTCTGCTAGAGGTTCTGCACGTGAGCTCCAAGTTTCACTGTGTCACAGCTCTCTCTGCTGCTATTCAGGGAGCTCCTAACAGCAAAGTTTAGTTATAAAGGGGAAATATAAGGGGAAAATGCACCCAAACCACTGAACACAGGGATTAATCTGTAATTTAATGTGAAAAATCTGGCAAATCAGCTGTTGAGGAGGGAATGACCCCGAGGATGAGGCTTTCCAGGTGCTCCTTACCTGGTTGCCATCGTACACAGAGCCTCTCTTGAGCTGCAGCAGGGCCAGCCTGGCCAGCACAGGAGCTCTCTGGGGGTTTCTGGAGAGGGCCAGTGACAGCATCTCGTGGGCTTCCTCCCCACGGCCCATCTGGTACAGGGCATCAGCACACAGGATTCGGGATGCCTCGTCAGAGCTGTCCAGCTCCACCAAGAGAGAAGCCAGCTGGAAAACCCCAGGGGCATCTCTGGAGTGGGAAAAAAAAAAGCCAACAAAACAAAACACCTTCAAGGTTAGGGATGTGCACAGCTCTGTTTGATTTTTCTGAAAGGAAACTGAGCTGCCTCCTGGGTACCTCTTCTTCTGGAGCATCATCTGTCCTTCCTCCTGGAGGACCTTCAGCAGCAATCCCCTCTGGTTCCATGGCACGTAGGACTTGATGGTGAAGATGGTTTCATCCAGCTTTAGCTGGCAAGCTGTGATATAATCCAGGGCTGTCAAGTAATTGCTGCCACCAGAAATGCGGATCAGCCCACGCCCACACAGAGCTTTGATGCAGCTGCTGGGGTGTGGGGACTCGTGCTCGATGACCCTCTGGAAGTCCTGCAGGGCTCCATGGTGGTCCTGGGCGTGGAGGGAGCAGAAGCCTCGCAGTGCCAGCAGGGTGTTGTGGTAAGTGCTCTGCTCTGCTGCCAGCAGCTGCTCACACATGTCCAGGGCAGCCCTGGGGTGTCCCTGCAGGAGGTGACAGTCTGCCAGCCGGACCCTGAGCTCACGGCTGGACCCTGGGCAGATGTGCAGGAGCAGCTGGATTGTCTGGATGACAGGAGGGAGCAGCTCAGTGCCACAGGTGCCCCTGAGCTCAGCCCGAGCACGCACAGCCTCCCTGTAGGCTGCAAACCTCCCCTCCAGGGCAGCTCTGGCCTGCTCCTCGATCTTCTCAGCATCACAGGCTGAGAAAAGCTCTTCAAAGAATTTCATTGCCTGGGCAGGGTCTGCTGCAAAAGCTGCTGCTAAATCCTGCATCATTTCCTGCGTGCATCCTCCCAGGAAGAAATACCCAGCAGCTCGTTCCAGGAGCAGAGCCAGAATGTCCTCACCTCTGAGATTCTCAGCTGAGATTCCCTCAAGGGCCTTGGTGCAAACAGCCACACACTCCTGAAACTCTCCTTTTTTTCGCAGGTGGGCTGCCCGTGCCCTGCACACCCAGGCGTGCCCTGGTGCCACCACAGCCAGGAATCTGTAGCACTCACCCAGCCACTGATCTGAGGAGCTGCAGCTTGGGCTTTCCTCCTGGCACGTGGAGAGATGATCAGAAAAAGCCTGGACAACCTGGGGCAGGTGCTCCCTTTGCCTGCTGCACACGTAGGCTGCTGCCTCAGTTTGGTGCAGCACAAAAGCTTGGATATAATCCAGGATTCCCTTCCCAACCTGTGTCCCTGAGAGCACCCGTGCCAGCGCCCTCAGCAGCAGCAGCTCCATGGAACCCCTTGGGTTACCCTCCAGCAGGAGATTGCATTTCCTCACCACCTCCTCCGAGCACCCTCGCCTCAGCAGGGCCTCCAGCTCGTACACTGAGGCCACCACGTTGTTGGGGATGAGGGTGGAGAGGAAAATCGCAGCTATTCCCACGCTGAGGGACACCACGGCCAAGTTCCTGCTCTGGATTTTGGGGATCTGAGCCTTGCCTTGGCACCAGGCCTCCAAGGTGGCCACCACTCTCTCCCAGAGCGCGTGGGCCATGGAGTTCACTCTCTGCACTGCTGTGGGGGCACAGCAGCTGAAGGCAGCCAGGTAAAATGCTGTGGCTGCTGGAAATTCCTGCAGGGAGAGGCGTTCGTCCCCTTCCCCACAGAGCAGGGCGGCGAGCTCCTCGGGGGACATGGCCGGGCCTTGGGCCTTCACCGAGCGGCGTCATGGGCCGGACATGGCCGGGGCCTGGAAAACAGAAATGAGGGGATGTGGAGCAGGGTTTGGGCAAAAAATCTTGAATGAGGGGATGTGGGGGAGGGTTTGAGCAGGAAATAATCAGTGAGGGGCTGTAGAGCAGGGTTTGAGAAGAAAATCAGCAGTGAGGGGCTGTGGAGAAGGGTTTGAGAAGAAAATCAGTAATGAGGGGCTGTGGAGTAGGGTTTGAGTAGAAATCAGCAGAAAATCATCAGTGAGAGGCTGTGGAGAAGGGTTTGAGCAGAAAGTCAGAAATGAGGGGATGTGGAGCAGAGTTTGAGCAGAAAATTGGCAGAAAATCATCAGTGAGGGGCTGTGGGGCAGGGTTTTGACAAAAAATAAAAAACGAGGGGCTGTGGAGCAGGCCTTTAGCAGAAAATCAGCAATAAGGGGCTGTGGAGAAGAGTTTGAGCAGAAAATTAGAAATGAGGGGCCTTGGAGTCAGAAAATCAGCAGTGAGGGGCTGTGGAGCAGGGTTTGAGCAGAAAATCAGAAATGAGGGGCTGTGGAGCAGGGTTTCATCTAAAAATCAGCAATGAGGGGCTGTGGAGTAGATTTTTAGCAGAAAATCATCAGTGAGGGGCTGTGGAGCTCAGTATTAGCAGAAAATCAGCCATGAGGGGCTGTGGAGCAAAATTTTAGCAGGAAATCAGCAATGAGGGGCTGTGGAGCAGGGTTTGAGCAGAAAATCAGTAATGGTGGGCTGTGGGAGCAGGGTTCTAGCAGAAAATCAGCCATGAGGGGCTGTGGAGCAGAGTTTCAATAGAAAATAATCAATGAGGGGCTGTGAAGCAGCGTTTTAGCAGAAAAACAGCTACGAGGTGCTGTGGAGCTGAGTTTTGACAGAAAATCATCTGTAAGGGGCTGTGGACCACAGTTTGGAGAGAAAATCAGCAATGGGGGAACATGGAGCAGAATTTTAGCAGAAAATCAGCCATGAGGGGCTCTGGAACACAAGTTTTTCCATTTGGAGGGAGCAGCTTTTCAAATGCCAAATGCCAGCAAGCCCAGGTGCTGTGAAAAGCCAGGGTTTGGTCACTGCCAGGTTTCTGGGGGAGTAAAGCCACGAGGAGAAACATCACAGAGGTTCACAGAGAAAGCACCCACCCCCTTGGTCAGCATTCCCTGCCCATGAGTGAGGCTGGGACAACCATTTGATGAATTTTTGATCATCAATGTCGCCGCTGGTGGGGACACGGAGGAGACAGAGCCACACCTCGATGCTTCACCCACGCCTTACCTTTTCTCTTGGCCTGGAGGAATGAGGATAAAATCGGGTTTTTTTCCAGCCAGCAGACAGGAGGAGGCTCCTGCCCCTCATCCCGCACACCTGAGCCTGTCCCTGCAGATACCTGAGAGGGGACGAGACGGGGCTGGGACGGGAGGGATGAAGGAAAGGAAGGAGAAAGGAGGGAGGGAGAACAGGGCAGGAGCTGTGTTGCCTGGAGACAGCAAACACTGCCCGGTCCCGGTGTCCTGCGGGGCGGGCACGGGAACCCAGCCAGGGCTTCTCCCTCCTTATCCCGAGGGATCGGCAGGGATGCTCAGGGCATGGCCAGGGCATGATCTCCTTCATCTGACAGAAATGATAGCCCTCACCTCGGGGAAAGAATCTCCACTACTATGGGGAAAGGATCCCGCTCACCTCGGGGAAAGGACTCCACTCACTTGGGGGAAAGGATCCCACTCACCTCAGGGGAAGAATTCCACTCACATTTGGGATAGGATCCTCCTCACTTTGGGGAAAGGATCCTCCAACACTTTGGGGGTAGGATCCTCCTCACCTTGGGGAAAGGATCTTCATGATTTTGGGGAAAGGATCCCCATCACCTCAGGGAAAGAATCCTCCTCACCTTGGGGAAAGAATCCTCCTCACCTTTGGGATAGAATCCCCCTCACCTTGGAGAAAGGATCCATCTCACCTTGGGGAAAAGATCCCCCTCACTTTGGAGAAATGTTCCCCATCATCTTCAGGAAACTAACCCAGCTCATGACCCTCAGCAGGACAAGATACAGGGAATTACACAAAACAGCAAACTCTATGATGCAGCCTAAACTTTGAACCTAATTTTTTATTAATAAGCCTTGTATTTTCATCATAAACATTATTTTTAATAGTAATCCTCATTTTTAAATAACTACTCCTACTTTTTAAATAATAACCCTTATGTTTTAAGTAATAACCTTTATTTTTAAATAATAACACTTATTTTTAAATAATAGCCCTTATTTTTTAACAATTAGAGTGTTTTTAGTAATAGATCAACTGTTTTTAGGAGTGTTTAGCCTGATGATGCCCCTTTAAGCCAGAGCCACTCTGAAGCCCAACTCTTTCTTTCTCCTCATTCTTTGACATTCAAAAGAGTAAAAAAACCTCTCTATGATGAATGGAGATTTTTTGACATTTTATTAAGAGTTTGCCCATTACGTTGATTTGATTACTTTCACTTTAATTACCCTAATTAGCCATCAAGATATAATTTAGCATTGCTGCCACATTGGGCCACAGGTGATATTGCCAGGGAAAGACTCAAGGGCACGACGGAAGCAGTTCTGAAAAGAAATCACATTAAGGGGAGCTGGCTTGATCAAATGCCTCTGCCCCTCCTCGGAGGCTCAGGCAGAGCTTGTGGGAATAAAATTGGGACTGGAGCCTCCAACAGAGACTGGTCCAGGCTGCAAAAATCATTACCCATCATCTGACTTTGCTGCATGACTGAGTGGGCTGGAAGTTGCTTCCAGCCACATTTTGCCCTGTAGATACAGAGAATGTGAGGATGGCATTGTCCTCCATCCACCATTTCCAGCTGGAAAAGGCTGGTTTGGGTAAGGATCCTGTGTGCTTCCTGCTGTACACAGATGGTTTAGAGGATGCTGTGCTTGGCCAAAAAGGCAGCAGCCTCATGAAATGTTGTTTTGTTGACTTTAGGTGAGGAAAACACGACCAATTTTATGTTGTGTATCAAACTTAAATCAATTTAGGTTCTTAACTTTGGAGCTTGAAGGAATAAGAGGAGCAACATCTAAGGAGCTCAGTGGGAAATGAGAATATTTCTCTGTGCCCTGGTGTGATCCCTGAGAGTGTGAGTGTTTAAACCTGTTGTGTAAGACGTGGAACCAGCAATGTCTCTTAAAGACTTACAGGTTCTTCTCAAGCCCCCAGACAATTTGCTGCGTGTTCTGTGGGGCAGATAAGACCAGCTCCTTTCCTAAAAGGGTCATAAAAACACAGGGCAGGGGAGGGAAATGGTGGAGATGTTTATCTAAACATTAAATATTAAGTCTGCCACGCACTCATTAAATAGTAACTCTACTACAACAGCTCCTCGGGATGTCTCTGATTACTGATGAATTTTTAAAGGTAGGTGGGTGGGGAGGGAGTAAATACAGAACAAGTTTGCAAACTTTGTTTTTCTTGCTTTGCAGAGCAGGATGTGCACAAACACATCTGCAACAGCCCTGCCCAGAGTCAGGGCTGAGAAATCCTGCACCTCTTTCTTTTAAAGGCTCTCAATTCCTGCAGTGTAACAAGTCCCTTCTCTTACAGCTGTTAAATGCCACGTGTAGCTCTGGCTGAGGCTGAGAAATCAGCACTTTGGGGCTGAAAATTTGGCTTAAAAGGAGGATGACCTTTCATTGACAGAAAGGAGCATCATGGGGTGGGGTGTTAATAAAGTAAAAAAATCTTATATTTATTTGATGACTGTTTTTCACTCTGAGCTGTACCTGGGCTGGAGAGCAGACAGCAAATTCTGCTCTCTTTAGGATGGTGTGATGACACCAAATTCTGCTCTCTTTAGGATGGTGTGATGACACCAAATTCTGCTCTCTTTAGGCTGGTGTGAGCATTCAGGCTGGGGAATGAAGATGTTTTTCCTAAATGGTCCAGGCCGGGTGCCCTCCCCACAGAAGCCAGAGGAGCTCTGCTGGTGTGTGAAGCCACAGGATGAAATTTCACCCTGAAGCATCTTTATTTCCACGCCCTCAGTCTGTTGAGAGAGCTGGGAGCTCTGCTGTGAGCCTGAGGCAGGATTTCCTTCTCCTGTGGAGGGAATTTGCAGCCCTGGCACTGTGTCCCCATGTCCCCACAGCTGCTGCTGCTCCTTTGGGTCCCAGCAGAGTTCCAGTGGAGACCTCTACGGGTTGTTGGTGACAGTTCTGCTTCCTAATGCAGTCTGGTAGGAAATATTCATTTTCAGGATGTTTTCAGTCTTCTAAGAGTGGTTTTTATCACAGAATCATTGAGGTTGGAAAAGATCTCTATGATCAGAGCCCATCCTGTGCTCAATCCCCACCTCGTCATCAGCCAAGGGCACTGAGTGCCATGTTCAGCCCTTCCTTGGACACCTCCAGAGATGGGCACTCCAAACCTCCCTGGGCAGCCCCTGCCAAGGCCTGACCACCCTTTCCATGGAGAAATTCCTGGTGATGTCCAACCTGAACCTTCCCTGGCCACCTTGGGGCAGTTTACTCTCATCTTGACCCTTTTTCCCTGAGAGCAGAGCCTCACACTCCTCCTGTCAGGCAGTTGTGGAGATAGAAGCTCCCCTCTGAGCCTCCTTTCCTCCAGGACTTATATTCTATATTCCAGTCCTATATTCCAGTCCTAGATTCTGTAATAGGACTTAAAATCCTGTTATAGAATATATTAGCTCCTCAAACTTTTCTGCTCACCAGGTATTCACAACCTCCTGGGTGCATGAAGGTGTGTGGGCACAGAAAACCAAGGTGATCTCTCCATGCACTGGATTATTTTCAACTCTGCCCACCCAATAAGAATGACAAGGCAAAGGATTGCAGGGATCCTCCTTAAGGAGCAGGATTAAGATGCACTTGAGTGAGATTACAAGAAAAGCGTGGTTGTTCCATTAGAAAAAGGAATAATCCCTTTGTTTATGTTCTGGAGATTAAAGCAGCGACAGCAGAAAGCACCCAGAGGTCACCACACACAGACTTTGCTGTTTCAGGGGCTGGCTGGGCTGTGGCTCTGGGATTCAGCAGTTGCAGAATTTAATTTAATCTGTTCTTTTTGTGCTAGGAGCTTTGCAGAGGCTCCATGTGAGGCAGGGAAGTGGCTCTGCCTATTCCACAGGCACAAAGGTTGTGCTTGACCAGGAGTAAAAATCTGTGGGGTGAATGAATGAGGTTCCCCTGTGATGTTCATGGTGTTCCCTCAGGATGGTCACACACCTGCCTTCCCCTCTGATGCTGCATCCTCTGATACAGAGGCTCGAGGGTAGAAATTTCCAGCTGAAATCACAGAATTATGAGGTTGGAAAAGGCTTCCAAGATCATAAACTCAAACCTGTGACCACCTTGTCACCCAGACCAGAGTTCTGAGTCCTTGGCCAGTGATTAAATTGGTGTTTAAGAAAACTCTCAAGCATGTGGGTGGGAGGTGGCCCAGGTCAGAGAAGTTTGATTTTTTATCATTTTCTAATCTGACACAGTCAGTCAGGATCTGGCTGAGTATTACAAAATTCACCTCCTGTAATCTTGTCCTTTCCTGCTCTGAGTTACTCCACTGGAATTTCCCAGCCTGGCTTTGCAAGTCCAGGATTTTCTAGATGGAAAGTGTTGAAATCAGGAGCAGTTGGGCCATGTGTGACTGGGGACCAAGACCAACCTCTGGATATCCCAACACTCCAAAATCCCAGACTTCCCACCCTCATAATTGGGCTGATTTTCCAGCTGGCTCAGCACCTCTGTGGCCAGTGAGGGACATTGGAACAGGTTTGTTTGAACAAATTCCTCAATGTGCCAAGCAAGGGGCATTCCAAAAGAATAGCTGTGCCCTCTGCTTCTGTTCTTCCCTGTGCAAAGTGACAAAGTCACCACATTTCTGGTGTGATGTGTGATTTTCCATGTTTATTTGAGGCTGATGACAGTGATGAGTTTGGTGGGCTGAGCCTCAAAGGGGACTCCCAGCACTGCTAAAACTTGGAATAACCATGAGGGATAAAAATGGGAAGCTGTTAATGTTGCCAGCTGAAATTAAACACTTTTAACCATCCCACTTTATCCCTCCTCTGTTCATATTGAAGCTTTCTGCTCTTATTTCCCCTCATTCCTTCCCTGCTTTCCGAACAACCAGGGATAAGGGGATGTTGTTAAGGGATAACTTGTTTGGTTCTGCTGTTTCCAAGTCATCTGGGCCTGCAGTAAGTTTATCAAGCAGCCATGGCAACATCAATCACCCAGAAAAATAGCACAGAGTGAAATGACTTTTCAAAATGTCGTTGGTATAATCATCATCCTGGCCATTACATTAAATGCCACCATTTATAACTGTTATGTTTAAGTATGCAAACAGTAATTAACTTGGTAATGAACTGAGGACCCCTGTGCCTCTCTTCCCTCAGCTAATTTGCATGTTAATTATCATTAGCAACCAGGGAAACAAGTTATAAACAGCTTAATTAGCAGCTTAATCATTTTTACAAGAAAACGTGCTGCACTTTGGTACACGAGCAAGAGTGGGATTAATGAAGTCAGACGAGGGAGTTCTCCCTGTGCTGGTCCTGCTGCAGGGCTGGGCTTGTTTTGGGTTTGTTTTGGGTTTGTTTTGGGCCATTTGGGGTCCCCAGATGTGCCCTTACACACCCCTGTGCACACTGAGGCTCTGGGCACCCTTGCACAAGGCTCCCTCATCCTTCCTCATTGGTATCTACCTAAGAAATCCTGAACTTTCTAATAAAAACTAATTTACTTTAGTTTTACACCTATTTTTTTCCATTTTGTCAGAAATTTTCTGTTGATTTAATGGAAATTTTAAATATAGTTTGATTATTTAGATGTAATTTGATTATTTGGTTGTATATTTTTTGTTCATTTGTTTGGGTTTTTTTTTTTTGCAGGTGGTTATACTTCCATCCCCTGACTACATTATAAATAATAATTATATTATTTATATTCCAATATAAATAATAGCCAGCCCACATGCATTTCGAAGAATTGTTTTTTCTTCTTTTTAAGGATTTTTTAAATTACACTCAAAAGTTAAACAGAGAGCTGGAATTTGGTCTTAAGGACATAATAATTAAAGGAAGACAATTCCAAATAAGAAGGAGAAATGCCAGCTGTGGTTTGTAGGTGGTGCTGCCCACTCTGTCTGATGGGAGGTGCAGTGACCTGTGTGGATTTGGATTTAGATTTTTCCAAGATCCTGGATGGATAAAAATCTCCAGATGAGGCTCACCCTGTTCTTATCCCTTGGATAAAATGTCATTCTGGGAATTATCCCACACTTCCCTGCCAAGAGCGCTTCTCACTGGATCAGGAGTCAATAATCCGATGGAAAGCAGCAGGAATTTTGTCCTAAGATGGGAGCGCATTATCCGAGGAGATTGTGGGATCTGCCATCAGGGATTTTGGGAATGGGTCAGATAAACATTTGTAGGAGAAGGTTTGGGCATTTTTGATGCCGATTTTTAACAGCAGGGTGGACCTAGAGCCTGGCAGCAGACACTCCCTCGCATGTGGCAGCAGAGCATCCCACAAAACCCCTTTCACCGCAGCTTTCACCCCAAACCAGGGCTGAATCCCCATTCCACGGGAACCCAGGGATTCTTTACAGCAAGATGACGATTCCTGCAGTCATGACACATAAATAAACAGGGGTTTGTGCCCGAATTGTGCGGCAGAGGTGGCACCGCCGCGATCGTCACCGCCGGTCCCTCAGCGCCACTGCTGCCATGCCGGGGTCTGGCCAGCAGGGGGGGCCGGCGCACCGCCGGAAAGGGCAGCGACGGGCCCGTTTGGGAATTGTCCCTAAATTATTATTTATTTTTATTTTTTATTAACACACGAGCAGGAAAGCTGCCGCTGCCGTGTGGGTTCAGCGCAGAGAACTCGCCCCAAAAGGCTGCTTGAAAAATCCTGACTTTTCTATCCAGAATGAAGGAGTTAATTTTGGAGTTAATGTCTTTGCTTCTTCCTTTTTTTAGTTTTTTTTTTTTCCTTAGACAGAAATATTTTGATTTTTGACATTTGAATTTACCTGCTGGCACATCACTGGCCTTTATTAATGCAAGAGAGTCTTTAAGGACAGGGGGAAATCTGAAATCCCCCCAGCTCAGGCAGGCAGAGAGTGGCTAGGAAGGTACAGCGAAAAACTGCAATCCTTGGAGGTTAATGTGTAATTTTAGCAAAACAAAAAGACAGCGAACACTGAAAGGGGAAGGAATTGTTGCATGAGACAAGGGTGGAGTGCTCCAGGCAGCTCCAGAGCCCTGCATGGCTGGGAAGGGGGTGAAGGGGGTGATTTACAGCAGCTGAGGGGCAGCCCCGTGTGTTTTATCTGCTCTGCCACTGCCCCCATCATTTCCTAGCGAGGGGCACTGCCCCTGGAATGGCAGCCAGCAAAGACAGAGCTTCCTGTGCTATGTTCCATAAATTCTTTATCAGCTCTGTAATCAGAGAGCGTGGCTGGATGTTGATTTTGTTACGGTACCTGGAGCGAATCTCTATATGTTAATTTAAAGCCATAGAACTGCAGCTTAGGGTTTCGGCGTTCTAATTGAAACTTCCTCATCTTGGAGGCATTCATTCTGCTCCAGAGGAATAATAATCATCAGGAAAGAAAGGGAGATGCAGATAAAATGAGAGGGCATTGTTCCCAGGAGAAATGCCAGGGAAACTCTGTGCCCAGCTCCAGGATGCCCTCTGGACTTGCTGTTGGGTTTTACCAGCAGTGCAGTAGAAGCTCCATGAGATTTGTTGTCAGAAATGTGGGATTTGGATTTTTTCTCCTGGAGAATGCCCTTGTTTGCTTTGTCACTGCCTGGGAGGCACCAGGGCTGGGCACAGCCAGGCCCAAGTCGTGGTTGTGTCATTTCATTGTCCTGCTGTGGAAACGCTCACCAAAAGCAGAATATTTGTTCTCAAAGTGTTGAAACCAGAGCAGGCAGTCACTGACAGCTGCAGATCACGTCCTGAAAATCTCCCACGCCTCAGCCAAGAGTGGGATGGGAGCATCACCCCAAGGGAAGGGCACAGAGGGTGGGTGGCTGGTCCAGGGTGGGCACTGGGCTCCCTCCTTTTGTTCTGTTATTTCCTCAAGCTCAAGGTGTAAATTCTGCTCTTCTGCACCCTCCAACCTCAGGATCTGTGTCCAAAAATCCCATTAAAGCCCAGGCAGGGTGTGGGACCTCATGCTTGGAAGCAAAGCAGGAAGGATAAGACAGCAGCAGCTGCCAGACTGGGAGCCACGGGCTGGAGCAGATCAAAGGCAAAACTAAATTATAGATTGATAGATGCCTTTAGTTTATAAGTTATTAAGCACCAGGTAACAGGTTAGATTAATATTGTGCCTGGAGGTTTCTTTTTTGCTTCTTTTTTTTTTTTTTCTTCCATCTCTTTCTCCTTTTTTAAAAATTGGAGAAAACAAAATATTTTTCTAATTAAATAAATCTACAGTGCTTGCTAATGGGGCCCGTCTGTGTGCTTGTCAGGGCACAGGGAGAGCTGGAATAATGATTTTATTTTTTCATTAAATAGAATTATAGGCAGTTACTCAAAGCAACTGTGAGTCTAATTGAAAGAAAACCATTTCTTCTTAATTTACTTTCACGGTTCTGGATGATAAAAGAGTGCGTTCGCTGGAAAATTAAATAAAAAACACAACATGAGGAAGCTTGAAATAATGCTGCTCAGGCACAGGTGGGAAGAGGCAGCACAGCAGTTTTCCTGCTTGCTCTAAGTGCAGATACCAGAGCTTCCTCTAACACCCAAAAAGTGCATTTTTGCTTCTTAAGCTTTCCTTTCAATTAAATCTAATATTTCATTTCCATTTCCAGGACATCCCTTGGTTTTGCAGCTTTCCATCCACCACACTGAGCATGTCAGCTCAGCCTTTTTGCAGGGTTAGATTTCCCCTCTCCCTCCATCCATGGCAGCAGTTTTTGCCTGTATCCCTGAGATTCCTGGCCAGTTCAGGCACTGGGGCCATTGGGATCACTGGGATCTCTGGGATAACTGGGATAACTGGGATCTCTGGGATCACTGGGATCACTGGGATCTTTGGGATCACTGGGATAACTGGGATCAGCAGGCACAGCTGGGATGTTATCAGGAGTTGTGGGGAACAGCCCAGGACAGGGCAAGGCTGTGCTGCCCAAGCCCTGAAATCCCCATGTGTGAGTCTGGGAGAAGCCAGGCAGGGAATTCACCTTGGAAAGGGAATTAGAGCCACTGCAGGAGTTATTCCAGGGGCAGAGTGGGAGGTGGGTCCATGTAAGGATGAGTTCCAGGGTGTGAAGGACATCTAAGAGGGGTCCTGGGGCTGGGAACTGCAACAGGGCTCTGCAAACACTGCCCAGGTGAAGGCATAGCCCAGGATTCTCCTTCTCCTTCTCCTTCTCCTTCTCCTTCTCCTTCTCCTTCTCCTTCTCCTTCTCCTTCTCCTTCTCCTTCTCCTCCTCCTCCTCCTCCTCCTCTCCTCAGCTCCAAGCACTAGCTTTGACTACCTGGAATTTCTCAGAATCTCATGGTTTGCTCAGATTTCTGTTCTCTCAGTGGCCAGCAAAGGTTTTTCTGTGCCTTTCTCAGCCTTGAGTGGCCCCAGAAACCTCCAGGCTTGCGGGGAGTCGCCAGCACGGGCACAGGAGGGGTTAAATAAATGGGAACTGATTAATTCCATGGCCAGGGTCCCTCCCTGGCCCTGGTGCCACATCTGGCAGGGTCACAGCAGCAGGAGGAGAGGGTCTGTTTCCACTAACCAGTTCTGCTACTTCTTACACTAAGTACTTCCTAAAGCAGGCCTGGGATAAGGTTTCACCCGTTAGATTTACGGGGATCCCATTTGCTCCAGCTCTTGGATTCACTCAGGCCGGGACAAGATTAAAACCAACCCTTCAATTTCCTTTTTTTTTTTCTTTAGGAAATGAACTGTGGCTTTTCTGCTAATGAAAGTGCAGAGACACTGAACTCATTCAGGCTCTCTGCTGGCTCTGGGTGTGTTTGATGTGTCTTCAAGGTACACCTGAAGGAAACAAGAAGTTAAGGCAACTCTTGGCAATTAGCACTGACCATTAATTTCTGCCTTTTATCAATGCCTGTGCATATAAGGAAGCCAGAGCAGTGCTTGGAGTTGTCACTTTGGGAAATGTTCAGTCTTTTCTGTTTGAAAATAGGATAAAGAAAATGTGAAACTCTCCATGAAACAAAGCTCAGTATCCAGATGCCTCCTGCATCTTCCTGTGAGGCTGAAAAATCTGTTTCATTCCATTTCATCTTCATGCTGGTCATACAAAACTCAGGAAATAAATTCAGAAGAAAATTGGAATCTGCTCTTCTTCTCCTGAAATATATCAAAGGAATGGTGTTTGTAATTGGGAAGAGCTTTTCCTTACAAACCCTTCTGCTGCTGTTTGAGCTTTTCCTTACAAACTCTTCTGCTGGTGTTTGTCATTGAGAAGAGCTTTTCCTTCCAAACTCTTCTGCTGATATCATGAGGCTTTCCAAGGAAAAACCTTCCCTGTGGTACCTGTGATCAGCTGTATCTTGGATCAGGACGATTCACAGCAATGGGACATGATATTTATATTTTTCCCACCAGCAGATTTAACTGGGAATTTTCTGACAAAAAGGGTTTTCGTTGCTAAGTGCTGCTTCAGCCAAAATTATTTTTCTTCCATTTCATTCCCAGAAAACACTGCCTCCATTGTTTCCCCCTGCTGCTGGAGGATCTGGGCCTCTGGGATCAGTGGTTCCAGTGCTGTCCCTGCACAAGCATTTTCCTCCCTTTGGAAAATTTGAAGCCTTCCAGGTAGTCTGGAGGAGAACTGGCCACCATAGAAATCCCCATGGAGGCAAAGGACCTGGGATTTTGAGATCCAGCTGAACTCTGGCTTGAGTCTGATTTGCAGAGGACTTGCCAAAAGTTGGGTTTGGTTTTATTTTGTTTGTTTATTTTTCCTCAGTATCTGAAAGGATGGGGTCAGCAAAGAAAATCTCCAATCAATGGGCTCACTGTGCTTTACTGATAATTAAAACTGGGAGGAACCATCACCAGGCCCTTGGAATTAGGTATTTTTTTAGGTTTGGGAGCACACTTCCAGTCCATGTTAGAGGAACTGAAGTTAAGAGATGCTGCTGAATCTCCCATTTTTGTTAGTGTGGTTCTGAACATCCCAGTGAAGTGCTCTGAGGAATAACCAATGTCCTGGGAGCTGCCTGATAAATGCTTCTTTCAAAAGAAAGATTTTTTTTCCCTCCAAACTCTTTAATACCTTCCTAATCTGAAGGACAATTTTTCTCCTCTATAATCACTATATTAAAATTTAATACACAGTATTAATATAACATACTTAATGGCAACCTGAATATTATTCTGGACATATCTGCACTCCAAAAGCTCCAGGAGCTTGAACAGGAGAGGATTTAACTCTTCCCAGGCTCATGGGGGTGGCAAAGGTGTTTTTGTTGCTGGGAATTTTGTTGGCAGGTGGCAAAAATGGCAAGCAGGGAATGTGTCCTCTTATTTTGTCTGCTGGGATAATTTCTGTTCTGGAAAATGTTCCTTCTGAGCCCATTTTTGTAGGGAATTTAGATGAGAGAGAGGGTGCAGCTGTTTTGGAGGCTGTTACTGAGGTGTCTGTGCTCAGTCATGGCAGGGTGGAGGATGGAGAAGTTTGAACATCCCTAAAAAGAAATAACTGAGGAATAGAAAAGGAAATTTTACTGTCCCACACAGCAGTTTGGCTGTTACCTGTCCTGGCAGCCCCTGTGGGAGAGGGGGCTGCATGCAGAACTCCGAAATATGGGAAAAAAAAGATCTTTTTCACTTTTCTCCTTGTGTCCTTTCTCCCTGTGCTTCTGCAGGGAGCAGAGTCTCAAAATCTTGTGCTTTGCTCTTCCTGGAGATGGCCCAGCCTCACCAAGGAGCCTTAAAAAGGGAATCATCCATCCCCCAGCTGATGGGATTGGCTTCAACCCACAAATTACTGCTGAAAGATTGTTTTAAAATTTGGGGTTTTGAAGGTTTTGTATGTCTAATGTTCAACCTGTGGTCCACAACTTGCTGTAAAGGAAAATTCAATTAACTTGTAAACACAGCCAGGCAAAAGCTCTGGCTTGATGCAAAGTGCTGAAAGTCAAGACAAAAAAAATCTGTGTGGCTGACAAAGCCATAAAACCTCAGATCCACTTAAAGGAAAGAACATGGGAAACAAATATTTCCATGCAGGTTTGCTTCTGTGGGTCCCTTTTTTGCAGGAGTGGCTTTGTGAGGGGCTAAAAATGGTGAGAGTCAGGGCTTATTTTTTACAGCCTGTTTTAACAGAGTCACTAGATAAAATATTCTCACCTGGGAAGAAGTCTGTGCTGAGGTGGAGGGAGGGGAAAGAAATTGGAAAAAGAAAATAAAGCAGCAGGCAGTGGGTGGCAAAAGGGAGCGGGGGACACAGCGGTGAGTGTGAGGGATGACTTGGAAAGGAGAGGGATGCTATTGAGGAACAGCAGTAGGAAGGAAAAGGGGGGGGGGGGCTGAGGGGAAAAGCAGGAGACATGGTAAGTTAAGTAAATTCACATTTATTTCTGCAAGAATTTGCTTCAAACAGCCCTTCCTGCCCTCGCTGAACGCTCGGTGTTTGGACGCCCTCCACGCCGGGGGAACAGAACGGCTCTGTTGGAGCGCCGGGGGTGAAGGCCCGGTCACGGGCACAGCCAGGGCCCTGTGCCCCACCTGAGCAGCACACGGAGCTGCTCCAGAGCTCCCCAGGCCCTGCTGAGCCTCTGGGCTGGGACACAATCCCCAACCCTGCTGCTGATTATCTCCGGGAGCTCTGTGGTTCTGAGCCCTGGTCACCTCGCAGCCATCCTCACATGGAGCTGCTCCAGAGCTCCCCAGGCCCTGCTGAGCCCCTGGGCCAGGCTGCAAACCCCAGTCCCTCTACTGATTATCTCCAGGAGCTCCATGAGCCCTGATCACCTCCCAGCAATCCTCAGAGCTCCCCAGGCCCTGCTGAGCCTCTGGGCTGGGATACAAACCCCAACCCTGCTGCTGATTATCTCCAGGAGCTCCATGCGCCCTGGTCACCTCCCAGCCATCCTCACATGGAGCTGCTCCAGAGCTCCCCAGGCCTGCTGAGCCTCTGGGCTGGGATACAATCCCCAAATTTGCTGCTGATTATCTCCAGGAGCTCTGTGGAGGAGCTGGTTTTGTGCCTTGGTCACCTCCCAGTCACCCTCAGAGCTCCCCAAGCCCTGCTGAGCCCCTGGTGTCACTGACATATTTTATGAAAAATCCTTTCATTAGGATCTTTTATCTTGAGAAGTTCAGCTTCTCCATGTTTTGCTGTTTTGGAATGTGATTTGGAGAATTGTTTACCCAGCATGTGAAATTATTTTTACTTGATGACCAATGACAGCCACTTGTGTTGAGGCTGTGAACAGTCACAAGATTTTATCATCATTCTTTCCTCTTCCTTTCAAGGCTTCTGATGAAATCTGTCTATTCTTTTAGTTTTAATATATCATTTTCTTTTAATATAATATGTATCATAAAATACTAAATCAGCCTTCTGAAACATGGAGTCAAGATTCTCATCTCTTCCCTCATCCTGGGACCCCTGAGAACACCCCACAACACCCTGGGCCAGGCTGCAAAACCCAACCCTGCTGCTGATTATCTCCAGGAGCTCCAGGAGCAGGTTCTGAGCCTTGGTCACCTCCCAGTCATCCTCAGAGGTCCCCAGCAGTATTAGCATTATATTTATACATATATTTTTTATTGAAGCTGGTTGTTGTGGTTCTAGGCCTCTCTTATTAATCTGTTATTTTTAAGTGTAAGATCTTTAAAATACATTGTGTAGTGATATATAAGAAAAGAGCTGATCCACTTTCTGTGTCCATTAAAAAGAACGTTTTACTGCTACACACTCATTAGTCTTTTATGCTCCAGAGCTGTAATTTTAAAGAAATGTTAGAGATTTCATTTGAAGTCCCCTGCAGAATTTATTTGGCTTTATCACCTGCAGTGGAAGGCTTTGACAGAAAAATCCTGAGCTGCTTTCTGAGGTGGGAGCACCATCCCATCCACATTAGCTGGTGGAGAATCTTTCAGGAGCACCAGCATGACTGGCCAGTGGTCTGACAACTAAATAAAATATTTCATCCAGTGCAAGTCTTGGTTCCTGTAACAGGAACTCTCCTTCCAATGGGTAAATTTTCCCTTTGGGATTTAGGATCTCCCACATTGTATCTCTGGCACTGGCAGTGATGCCAAGCCAGGAGTACCGTGGTTTTCTAGGAGAGAAGAATATGAATGGAGTGTCTTTAGGATTTTTTCTCTGTGTGTTGATGTTTTTTATTACTTGGGGTTTGCTTTTTTGATTTTTTTTGAAGTGTAGCTGATTATTCAAGTTCACCACTGCCAGAGGCTCCTCTAGGCAAGGATGCTCTAAATGACCTAGAAGAAATCAGAGGTTTAATCCTAAATTTCTGATTAATTATCAGAAAAACTGATCAGTAACTTCTCAGCTAACTGCTTACTTTAACAACTAAATAACTGATTAATTATCAGTTACTAAATGTGGAAGAGGCTGAAACAAGGGGTGCTCCTCATGCCATTTATCTGTAAAGTTCCTGGTGGGCCCTGCTAACCCAGAGAGCTCCAGCTGGCTGACATTTCCCACACGTCCAGGGTGTCCCCCCAAGATGTTCTCCAATTAGTCACCATCACTCACAATCTGTTTTGCACATTCACCCACAGTTTACAGTCAGGCAGAGGAGCACAATGGCAGCCCAGCTGCTCCCAGCCAGACACAAAGGTTATGGCTCTGTGTACATAAGCAAGCTGTGAAAGTTCCAGTCCCAGCCACCCAGCCCCTTCACCCTCCCGTGCTTTTAAAAGCCAACAGAAGCAGAGACAAACATGGAGCGCTCCTCTCGTCTCAGCCCTGGAAAAACATTTGGAAGCATGGAGTGAAAGGAGGGATTTTTGTTTTTCTAATTTGATTCCCGTTGCTGCAGCTGCAGCCAAAACCTTTGGGTTCTGGAAAAAGTTCAGAAAGTGCTGCTTTTTGGAAGAGGTCGTGTTTATTGGAAAATTACATCTTGCCCAGTAAAAACTGACAGTATAAGTACTCCAGTCTATTAAAAGCTACAGAAGACACAGTTAAGAGTTGATTTAATGATTGCTGCAGATGGGGCTTGGGAGCTCAGAGCCCTGGCATTGCTGAGTTGGGCTGGAGGTTGTGTTCTGGGAGCACAGAAACCATCCCTGTCGTGTTTGTGACCCCTCTCATCCACCCTTGTGCCTAAACCAGAACCAATTGCCACAAGCAGGCTCTGGGTGGTGACTTGTAGGAAGTTTTTCCTGAAGGAAAAGGTGTCAGGGATCAGCAGAGCAGCTCATTGGGAGCAGTGGGCACAGCACAGCTGGCAGAGCTGGGATCCTATTCTGGGAGCAGACTCTGGCTCAGACTGGGGCACGACCCTGTCAAGTTTCCTGGAACTCCTTGAATATGGAACAAAAATACGTTGTGGAAAGAGAGGAGCTGCTGCCCCAGAGATGTTAGACCTGACCCAAACCCCAGCAGAATGTTGTGAGCTCTAACAGTGGTTGAGCACTAAAACACAACTGCTCCATGGCAGAGCTCTCCATGGAGGGAGGAAGCTCCCATCCAAACCTGGCTGTCCAGGGAAGGTCTGTTTCTCCAGTTCTGCCCATGAGGAAGGGAACAGCCTTCTCCTTTGCTCAGGGAATCCTCCCATTGCTTTTCCCCCACTGTCAGGTCTGTGCAGAGCAGTGGAAACCCAGAACAGCTCGGGTGGTTTGCATGGGTCTGACACACATCCCACATCTGCCTCCTGCCATTCTGCTCAGCCACACCCCACTGGGAAGGTGTGGGAGCCCTGAGGCCCTGCATGCCTCTACAGCTGTGCCAGATGTTTGAGTCCATCCCAGCCCTGCTGATTTCCCCTTTCACTTCCCTGAATTTGCTACCCACTGTCTTTGGGCTTTTTCCCCTCTGACAAATTTCTCACCTCAAATTTTCTTGGTGCCCTCAGCCTTGAGTTGGACTGGAGCAGCAGGTGCTTGTGCAGGGAATGGAAATGCTGAGAAACTCAGTGCTTTGGGTCTTCTCAGTTTCTGTTTGGTTCTTGTTGGTTGGAGACTGACTGAGATTCCAGGTACCCATGGGGCTTCTCCTCCCTGAGACCAGCCTGGTACTGGATCACCCACAACTGCTCAGGAATTCTCTCTTCCCACTCTTGGAGAGAGTGGATAGAGCCTTCCTGTGCTTTTGAGAGGAGCTGCTTTTCCCCTGAGCATCAGCTGCAGTTTCCCTCCAGCCAGCAGAAACTCTGTGTGTGTGTAAAGATCTTTGTGTCGCAGCTGCTTAGGACAAATTCAGTCTAATTCAGTTTTACAAGCGGTGCTAGGCTAAATCCAAATCAACATTGCTTTCAGCAAAATGCAGTTAGAATTCTTTTTGGCCTGCTAGCAGAGCGTGTGTTGCCATATTTTTCTTTCAGAAGTGAAATAAAAGATGACATTTACTGACAGGCTGCTTCCAAAGTGGAACGGGCTGATCTCAGTTACACATGGAGGCTCTGGAGCCAATCCATGGTTGCTCCTGGTTCCCTGGGCTGGAGTTGCCATCAGGATGGAACCTCTGCAAAGAGGAAAACTCATCTAGCAGCAGCTCTCCTGTAAGGAGATGGGGAGGTTTCTTTCAGGAGGGATATTTCAAGCTCAAGTGATGGAGTGAGTTTTGAAACTCCTCGTGCCCTGGGCTCAAGCCTTGTTCTCCACCTGCAGAGTCCCAAAGGCAGCTGTAATTCAGACAGAAAACCCAACCAGCAGTGTGTGGAATATTGTATGGCTCCTAGGGCATCCCTGGGGAGCTCCCCTCAGATCCAGAGCGCTCTCTGCTCACTCAGCATTGCTGTTCATTTTCTTAGAGCTCCTTCTGCTGTGGGCAGCACGGGACCATGGAATGGTTTGGGTTGGAAGGAACCTTAAAGCTCATCTCTTTCCATCCCCCTGCCATGGCAGGGACACCTTCCACCATCCCAGCTGCTCCAAGCCCTGTCCAGCCTGGCCTGGGATGGGGCATCTCCAGGGTCTGACTGAGTTACACTTGGTTACCATTACAGGGAATTGTTCTCCATGGGGAATAACTTCACTATTCCACCTAAATACCCCCTTGCAAATCTATTTCCCTTCCCAACATCAAGCCTGGGGATAAAGAGGGAACACCAGAGATGCAAGTGCACACAGATATCTTCTCTGTTTCTCTTTCCTTTGGAGCTGTTCCCTTCCTATGCCCATCTTTGGACTTTCTCCCACCTGCTGGGACACTTTCCCCTCGGAGCAGGTGCCACTCCCACTTCAGCTCTGCAGTATTTGGGCAAACGAGCACTGGGACAATGTTGGCTGCCCTCCTCCCATTATTCCCAACCTCCTCAAGCCCTGTGATGTTACTTTGCTGATAAATAGTCACCATAAATTCTTTAATAGGACGAAGATAGGCTATGCCTCATCCCAGCCAGGCTGTGGGAAGGTTGTAAATCTGGAACAAGAGCCATTTGTTTGGTTAGAGAATCCAAAGCTTTGCTGTTTAGAAGGATTCATTTCCACCCTCCCCCTCAGTTAATCATTCTCCAAGTCCTCATAAATATCCTGGGCAAAGGAAAAGAACGACCTATTCTTGCTGTGCCATAAATGGGTGGTGGTGTGCTATGAGTTTTTACTCCTCAGCTCACAGGTGAGAAATTCAGCAACAAACCAGAGGTTGCAGTGTAGGGGTTTCTTGCTGACTCTGCTCTCTAGGCCAAAAGGAGGTGGAATAAATGTGTTCAGAAACCACAAAATCTCCCAGGAGAGAGAATAGAGACAGCCAAGGTCACTTGTAGGTGTGCATTGATGTGTTTTCGCTTTTTAAAATCTATATTAGTGGTGCAAACTTAAGCAAATACTGCTCCAAACTACTGCAGCACCTCTACTGTCTAGGCTTCAGAAAAGCTCAATTATTTCATTATTTCATCTTTTTTTTTCATTCAAAATGTGAAGGTAGAAGGGGTTTTCAAGGTTGACTCTCAACTGCAGAAGTCAAAACCACTTTTGTTCTTGAAGGGAGACATTTTCAGGCATTTATTGAAAATATCTTCCAAAAGAGAAGGAAATAATGAGTCATGAGGATTTCCATACTGAAAAAAAACAGTGGAGAAAAGCCCGTGTTTTATTTCCATTATGAGGGAAGGTCAGGAGGAGTAAAAGCCAACCTGTGAGCAGACTTCACCCAGGAGTAGCTGAAATAGCCCCAGTCCCACTCATGGCTAATTCCTTGAGGATCCAGCTGTGACTCTGCTACAGGTGGAGCTGCTGCTCACTAACCCCAGTCCATGAGTTAGCCTTGGCCAAAAATTCATTATCCAGATGTGCAAGTTAATATTTTTCCTAAAAATGCCATTTTTCCTCTTTGAAATGGTTTCTCACCAATTCTTGACTTGAACTGTGTTTTGTACAAATGCTTTGAGTTTGTCAAGATGTGCTGTTTTGAAATTTTAGAGTGTGCAGTTGTCATCTTCCTGGTTTAAATGAATTTTTGCTTTTGAACTGAAGACACTTAAAAATGTTCAAAAATTAATTTCTCCAAGGTGAAAGGAAACAATATGAGGAAACACAAAACTACTTTCTTTATGCAACTAAACATTCTTAGTGGTTGTGGCCAGAGAAAGGTGAGACTTCCACTGAACAAAAATGGGCAGGTTGGTGGTTCCAGAGTTGAGCTGTGTTTGTTTTGGTGATGGGAACATCTGTCCCTGGCAGTAACATCTGGTTCCTGGCACAGTGGTTCAGTGGTTTTGGTTGCTTGCAGCCCAAATTGTAGCACCACTGGTGATTATGAAGACCACACCTACAATTTAATGTGACCACACGTGTCCTCCCTTCGTTTTCCTGTCACCAGCTGGCTCAGCACTGATTCATCTGCTTGCTGGGGTGGAAAACTTTCTTCTCTTGTGTGACTTCTTGGAAAGGAGTGTGAGGTTGGGAGGGTCATTCTTGGAAAGCTGCAAGGAATCCAGAGTGGCATTTGGGGATGGGAAGGAGGGAGGTCACTGTGGTGGTGCTGAGGAGTTCAAATGTGTTCAGTGGGGCAACCACCACCATGGATTCATCACTTTGAAGCTGTGCTAGAAATCCTGAACACAGGAGCTATTCCCTGAGAGTCTGCAAGTTATGAGAAGGAAGTGTAGAAGGGATAAAAAAAAAAAGGAAGAGAAAGAAAATTGTCTATTTTTAATAAATTGCTTGAGCGTCGGTATTAACGGCCCGGGCTTTGCCTTGGGATTAGGAGCCAGCTTGGGAACCAGCGAGGGCTATCTTTGCCTTCCTCTAACCTCATTAACTCCGTAATGTTAAACACATTCTCCAGCCAGCCTCCTCTCTGTGTCCTGCCTTCCTCCCAGGCCAGGAGCACCCATCTCAAAAGCATCTCTGTGAGCGCCGGCGCTCCCTTCTTAGCTCTTATTGTCCTTGCCCGCAGATAACTGAGCAGGTATACACTTAAATCCAAGATAAACACTTCCCTGGCCTCCCATTTATTGCAGCCCAGGGCTGCTCTGAAGCTGGCCACTGTGCTGGGCCATGGTGGCCTCCTTTGCCTCCTCGCAGAATGTAATCCATAAAATGCTTTCATGGTAACCTTAGACAGCGGCGAGCGGTGATAACATCTCGAGGCCCCCGTGACAGACAGGAACTCGCAAGCATGGAGTTAATAATGCAAACTTTCAAAAAATGAAACTGGCAGAAGGAGCCGAGGAGGGGAATAAAAGGGGCCGGTGTGGCTGTAATTGGGACCATGTGAGCTTCCTTAGAGAGGGATTAAGGGAAAGAGACAGGCCTCGCCCGCGAAGATTAGTTTCAATTAGACGGGCTGGAGGCGAAAGTCAGGACTTGGTGAAAGATTAAAACAAGAAGGGAGAAAGTTTCCATTGCTTTTGCTCCAGGCCTGCACAAGAGGGTTCAGTGAGATCATGCTAATTGAAGGCAAAGCTTGCATGGAAGTTCGGAAGAACTCGCATTAATTGATTCGATGCTGCAATTCTTTTTCCCCTCCTTATCCTCAGTGTTCTTTTGGTTTGCTCTGCTTTTTTTTTTCTTTTTTTTTTTCCCTTTTCCCTTTCAAAACCATCCCCAAATTTTGCTGTGGTTAAAACGAAGTTGTGAACACCCCACCCCTAGAACAGAAGGGAGAGCAGGGGACAGTCCATGGTGCCATCCACCCAGTGCTGCTTCCATCCCTGAACCCCTCCCAGTTTAGCATCAACTCCCAGAACCAAATTGATGCTGTCACTGTTGCTGCTGCACAGCTGAGCTCCTGGTTTCACAAATTAAAAAGCCTCTTCTCTTGACAGATCTGTTTTTCCCACACGAAGATCCAATTTAGGGCATTATTTAAAAGTCCCCGCTGAAATTTACAGTGTGAGAATCACCCAGGCTTGTGTTTTTTTCCAGTGCTGAGGCTGAGTTGGGCAAACACGTGGTTTCCTCATGGCTCCCACGAAAAGGAGCTCTTCAGGAAATGGGAAATGGTGTTTGAGTCCATCTCTGCCTGGCTGAACCCAGTGCTGGTGTAACTGTGATCCCAGGGAGGAAATTCTGCTGCTTTCCTCCTCCTGCCTCCCTTCCCACTGCTTTTCATGGTTTCAGTGAAAAAGGAAATAATGGAATCACAGAAATTGGGAGTGGGGAAGATGGGCTGGAGTCAGCTGGTGCAGAGCCTCTCTGGCACAGCCCTCGGTGCTTTGTCTGTTTTGCAGTGCTGAAATTACAATTACACCATTTCCTTGAAGAGGAAACTATTCCAAATATGAAAAGGTTTCCATGTTAAGAATTTTCTCCCTTATCCCCTTGACAATACTGGAAGTTATAGGAAAATGTATATCCAATCTTTCTATATTAGATCAATATTTTTATTCCATTAAACTCGTCTCTGAGGAGCAGGAGACATCATCTTTTGCCAGATTTCTGTATCAGATTGTCACTCGGCAGGTTTTTGTTGCAGAAAGCTTTGGAATTACAATGCCCAGTCAATTAGAGTTAAATGCATTTTCACAGCCAGCCAGAAAAACATTAGCACTAATCAAAACCATCGCGCCGACAGGGATTCCCAAAGAGATTTTTCTGTTTTGTTGTGCTTTATGAAAATGTTCTCTCAGCTAGAAACATCAAAAAGGCAACCACGAGCATGTTCAGCTAAAATATGAGGACAAGACTGGGAGCTGGAGCTGCAGGGGGATCTCTCCTTCTCAGTTGCTGCAGGATTTTTGATTCTGAGCTTGGTAGGGGAAGTCCCTCCTGCTCACACCTTGCTCCCATCCCTGTGTCCGGCTCCACACACAAATCTGTGTCCTGGTTCCTGCTGCATTTTCCAGATTCTCAATGAAATCAGATCCCAGGGCTGATTTTTTGCTACCTTTTCATTTTTCATCTTGGGAAAGGCCAGCTCTGCCTGTAGGATCCCACCTGGCCATGGGATGGCTGTGGGATGTTTCACCAGGAAAAGGACAAACTGCAGGGCTGCCTCTTGTGTGTGCAGTCCACAAATATCCCTTTTCAATGCACACATCACCTCAAGGTGATGCCTTAGGATTTCATTTTTATATTTTTCAGATCCTGTACTGCTTTAGAGTGTAACTCTAAAACTCCATGGCCTGTCAGCTGCTGTTCTCCAATTTTATTCAGAATAAACAATCCCTCTCTAGGCCTGAAACTCAAGGACTCCTTATTGTCTTAGGCCTTGAGAGATGTAAACAACAATGAGTTGGGGGGGACAAAATTGGAGTAAGTAAGTTAATCACCTGAAAATTTAATTGGAGAATTAAGCCCTGATGGGTAAATGGACCAAATTTATAAGTGTATGAAAAGCTCATGGCCATTTTCCATGTTGGGTGTAGCCTCTCAGAGGCTTTTCATTGCCCAAGGTGAATCTATTGAAGACTTTTAATAAAAAAACACTTTATTTTGTTAGTTTTGTCTTGTCTCTGTTTTAGGTAATCCCAAAGGTGTCACAGAATCCTTTTTTGAGCACAGAACCCAGAACAGCCAAGCTTGGTGGCTTTTCACTGCCCAAAGTGTATCTACTGAAAACATTTAATAAATACCCACTTTATTGTCTTAGTTTTGTCCAGCCTCTGTTTTAGGCAGTCCCAAAGGTGTCACAGAATCCCTTTTTGAGCACAGAACCCAGGACAGCTGAGCTGAGCACAGCTCACGGGGCTCTCTGATTCTCCAGGACCTGACCAGGTTTTCCAGCCATGGAAATGACACCATGGATATTCCTGAAGTGGGTTTGGACTCACCTGGGCTGTGAGAGGCTGCAGTTGGCTGAGGGGTGTAAAAATCTGAGTTGTTCCAAGAGTGTGCAATTGTTGGGATGTAAGAGCACTGAGCAGAACCGATTGACATCATCCCCTACCTCCTTGTGCTGGACACAAACAGCACTTTGTAATCCCAGCATTTCTTTTACATGGAAACACTGACAACATTCCAAAGTTTCCCTGTTAAAACCCACTATCCCTGTTTCCAGCCTCTTTTTTAGAGTTTTTTTTTTAGTCTGGAGTTATTACATGAAAGCCTGATAAATGGATGCTGTGAATGAATGTTTTCCAAACATTGTAGGAACTATTAAGAAAGTGCTTTTCCTTCTTCCCCTTTTTCCCTTCCCACACTCCTCCCTGCTCCCACCCCACAAACTAATAGCACACAAATAGCACTTCATGCAATTTTGGCTTCTCTCCACTATTCCAGGCAGACTTCAGGAAATCTCTTGATTTATAGTTGGGGCATCCAAAGGCAGCATGCTGCCTGCTTCCTTCAGGGATGCCTGTTGGTGACATTTAGTGGCCTTGAGGTGCAGTATTTCAAGTGGGCAATATCCATATTTTAGTCAGATAACTCCATGTTTATACTCATAAATTGATTTAGTAATGAAATAAGCTCCTTTCATGATGCTTGCTGGCTTTAGGGGCTTTGTTATGGTATACTCAGACTTCCTGAAGTTTAGTTTACCAAAGCAGAGCCAAACTCTTCTATCCATATTCCCACAAGCAGTCCAAGTGGATTCAATAGGGCCATTGACATTAATAGGGAAAGCAGGATTTGGGACTGGGTTCAGGAAGCCCCTGGAGCATGAGCAGGGCGCTCAGTGGCCTTTGGGCTCCCCATTGTGCCTTTTGGCTGGCCCAGGAACATCACTCCTGAGCTGCTTTATAGCCTGGAGCTTCCTGGAGCCCTGCATCAGCTCTCCTGGGGATGGGATGCTTGGGAAGTATCCCAAATTCCAGCTCAGTGCTTGGCCCTTGGTTTGGTTTTTGTCTCCATGATCAGTGATCAATAATGGGGGACAGTCCCCAGGAGAATTCCCTGCTGGTTGGAAGGGTCACAGAGTCCTGGGGGTTTCCTGCTCTCTCAAAAATGGTCCTGGAGGATGAGGATGAGCTGATCCCTGGACATTGAGGGCTGGCTGTGCCTTGTGCCATGGCAAAACATGGAAAAACCACTTGGGATTGATATCATTTGCCTTGCTTGCTCTTAATGTAGGTTATAGAAATTCCTTTTCAGTGAGGATCACAATTTTCCTCGTTGGTCTCTTCTCTTTCTTAGATATTGGAAAATTAGGACTCTTCTCTACTTAGATATTGGGAAATTGAGATTTTCTTAGATATTGGGAAATTGAGATTTTCTTAGATATTGGGAAGTTGAGACTTCTTTAGATTTTGGGAAATTGAGACTCTTAATGCACCACCAAGAGAAATTCAGCCTAACTGGGCAACACTTACAGAGCTTAATCCTTGTATAAATCTGTGCCTCTGACACAGGAGTTATCTGGAGAGAGGAAAGGCTGAAACAGAACTGTGTGCTCTGCAGAAAGGATTCATCCTGCTCAGGACTCAGAGGGCCAGAATAAATCACATTTCACCCCAGTTATTGAGGTGCCTGTCCTTAAAAACTTAGCACTTTGTTGATGGACCTGCTGATCTGACCTTGCTGGAGCACAGCAGAGTTTCTTCTTTACACTGAGCTTAATTCAAGCTCCCTTGCAGGGAGGACCTGTGAAATCTTTCCATAGGAAATGTGGGAATGAGTGCAGCTTGGCTTTGGTTTTCCTTCATGGGAGACAGGACTGTCACTGTTGTGCTTGGAAGGAATTTCTCATGACATCTCCTGGCTGCAGGGGGAAGGTGTTTGCAGAAGGCAGAGAGCTTCTTTATGGCACAGAAAGATGGATTTTGGAAAAAAAAAGTAAAAAAACCCTGAGTTTAAGCTTTCCTATCCAACATCTCCCAGGGAATGAAATATTCATTGAAAGATGCACCTAAATTCCTGTACTCCTGAGCTCAGACTGTGGCTTTGGCCCAGAATCTGGGTGTTCTACTCCCATTTGGAGCAGATTTGTTTTTCCTGCAGTGTTGTTCCAGAGATTTTAGTCCTTTTTCCAAACAGATGGGTGATCTGTGACATTTCTTCCTTCTAGAGATGTTCTGGTTTTCTCTATAAACAAAGGAAACACCCATTTCTATGAAGTGCTGAAGACAAGCTCCACACAGCCTTGACTCTGCTGAGATCTCTTTAGAAGGGTCTCAACTGAAAGCTTTATTCTATAAAAAATTACTATTATTATCATTATTATCATTATTATTATTATAATTTTCATTATCATTATTATTATTTCAAAATAATGTTATTATGCCAAACTGTGGCATCCTTGGACAAATCTGAGGCATCATCTCTCACTGGCAGCAAAGGGGATTTACCTGTTTCAAAATATATTTGGAATTTTGCCCAGATTTAAACACTTTTCTATTGGTTTAGTCTTGTTTTGAAGGGAAAGGGTGTAACAGCACCTGTAACAGGTATCTGAAAGTTTTTTAGGGGATGTAACTTCAGGTTTCTCACAAATTTCAAAACTAAGTTTATCAATAGGTAATGTTTCTTTCTTCAATTGTGATATATTTTGCTTTATGTTATTTGTTTTTCCTTTATCCTTCATTCTTTATCTTAAATGGAAAAAAAATCCCACATGAACTGCGAAACAAAGGAGTTAATCTTTTCCCTAAAAACATTCTGATATTTTGTATATCTGCTTTTCTGTCTGGATTATGGCAACAGGTAAAGGTTTTCCCAAGAACAAAATAAGCCACGCTCACAGAGAAAACAGAAAGTTTTTAAATTTCAAAAACTCTGACAATTGTGCTCCCAAAACCACACCGTGAGGGCGCCATATTAAAACATTATTTCAGAGACATCAGTGCAATAACTTTGATTTTTTTAGAGAAGTTCGAAGAGGAAAATTTAAAGGAGGAATAGAAAGCAGGACAAATTCCAGAGAGCTGTGTGGGACTGGGGCCTTTGTCTATTGAAAAAAAAAAAATGGCCCCAAAAATCCCCTTCTGGTCTCCCACTCCTCCCACGGCCTCAGCTAAATTCTCAGATCGTGAGGGCATGTAGGGAACAGCTGCTTATGATCTCTTCACAAGTGCTGGGTCATTGGTAAACAACCATCCCTCCGCCCTCTCAGAGAGCAGGGGGAAAAAAAAAATCATACAAAAAATGCATTCATTTTGCTGATGATGAAGAGTAATGAAGAGCACGTGCGCGCTGCGCGCGGAGAGAGGGAGAGAAAAATGACAAATTAAATCATGTCTGGTTTGACAAGCCTTTAAGTGTAACAGATCTGCACTTGTGCTGTCTGACAGGCATGATTGATACCACGGAGCACTCGTCAATTTTTAAACACACAGCCCTGAACAAAGAGCCACTTCATGCCGGGCCTCGCGGTGTCGAGGCGGCGTGGGGCGCGCACCCTCCGTGCCTCGTGTTTTCCTTGGCAAGCCCTTCCTCCCTCGCTGTTTGGACAACTATATTTATTTTTATGATCCTTAAAATATTGTAACCCAGTCAACTCAACAGTCATTTAAGGTAATTTCTGGTCTGAACGGCATCTGTTTTCTAGACAACTTTACAATAATGTATGTTTGCTGTGGGCCAAATTCTTTGTGTAGGTAGGGTTGTGTTCAGAGTTGTTAACTTGGGGGGGTGTTGTAGGATTCAGGGATTTCTAATAGCTTGAAATCTAAACCTCCTGGATGTTTCAGGCCGTGCCATTTCTAGAAGATATTTAGCATGGCAAAACAATTTGCTTTTCTTTATGTTTTATTTGTGTACACACCAAGGTTTGGTTTTTTGTGGGGAAAAACTTGGTCTGGGACAGACTTTGAAAGTGTCAGTCTGAACAGGTCAAGGTGTTAAATGTAGAAAAGGGCAATGGTGTAACAAGAAACAGTTTTTAGTTGTCAATGTACTGCCATTGCACCACATGAACAGTTTTCTTTTAAATGTATTTTATGGGAGCTGCAGCATTATGGATTGTTTGATATCAAAGATGACTGAGCAGTTCAGAGCAGCCAGAAGGATTTGTGATGGCACAGAAACGAGCACAAAAACCCTGTAACTATCCTAGAACCTGGATAATCCCGTGGAAGGAGACATCAATGCACTAACTTTGGTTTGTAAAGAATTAACTCACTCAAAGCAGAGTTTGTGGGAGAACATCCCACCTCACCCTGCAGGCAGTGACAGTCTCTGTCACCTCCAGGCGCCCTTGGCTCCTGTTTTTATGTTGCTGTGAAATTCTTTATTAGCAGGGAAGAAGAACCAGCACAGCTTTTAGCTAAATCCAGGTGTCTGTAAATCCAGGGCCCTCCTCAGCCTGGGCTTTAGGAGATGCTTTCCTTCCTATCAGCAGGGATAATTCTGGGATCCAGCCTTTCATTTTCTGTATCTTTACTGCCTCTCCTGGGCTCTTGGCTCCATTAAGAGTGGATGCCCAACTCTGTTTATTTAGGCCTTTTTAATCTGACATTTCCAATCAGGCTAATTCATCCGAGAGAGACCAACCATCCTTTTATTTATTTTAGCCTATTTTAGCAAGGTAACCCAATCCAGACCATCTCCATATCTTGTTTACAAGAGCAGCTGTGGTGACAACATCTGTCCTGTGTAAAATGTCAAAAAAAAAAAAAAAGGGGGAAAAAAAAGAAAACTTGGTGAAAATCATAGAGGTACCAGCATTGTTATTCAACATGTGGCAAAATGAGGCTCTAAAATTCTTTTCTGCATTATTCAGAGAAGAAAAAAGGTCAGAAGGAGGTGTGGGTGAGGGTCTATGTCCCTCTGTCCCATGTGTTCCATGGAATTTGGGATGTGCTGGGAGCAGGGGCAGCTCCAGAGGGGTTTGGGCAATGCTCTCAGACACAGGGTGGGATTTTGGGATTTTGGAGTGTCTGTGCAGGGCCAGCAGTTGGACTTTGATTACCCAGCTCAGCATATTCCATGATCCCAGGAATGCTGTGCCCAGGTAGAGGAACCTGGGGAGGAAATGGTTGTTTCATGCTTATAAAAGGGGTTTGTTTATGAGAAAATAAAGACAAGTTTTTTCCTGATGTAACTGATCAGATACATCAGCAGGAGAAGGTTAAAATGAAGGGAAAACACTGTAAAATATCAGGTTTTGGGCCCAGTGATATCTGAACAGACAGAAAAGGGGCTGTGATTATTGTGATTATTGTGATTATTTGCATATCAAGCTCTTGTAGATTCTGAGTGGCACTAAAGGGATTTTACACCTCGCTGGTGAAAACTGCTGGCGTGAAATGATGCTGGGAAGTCGCTTTTACCATCCAATAAACGAGGAAAAGTGTGGCAGAATTCCACTCTGGGAGGTGAACCCTCCCCAAAATGACATTTCAAACGAGGAAAAGTGTGGTAGAATTCCACTCTGGGAGGTGAACCCACCCCAAAACGACATTTTAAATGTGTGAGGGAGGGCAAGGGAGGGAGCAGCCAGGGTGACACCACTTTGTGTGCGCAGGAGGGAGGGAAAGCTGAGATTGCTGGGATGCCTGGGCAGCACTCGGCCTGTCCTGATCCCTGCTGAGCCCTGGAAGCTCTTGGATTTCAGGAAGAGGTGGAAGCCTGAGGAATTTATTTGTCACTTGAGCTGGGGATGACCACCAGGAATGAAACCTGCAGAGTCAATTATAATTATTCCTTGCTGTTGTATTTGAATTCTCTGCTGCACCATGTGCGGTTTGACATGAGCTTTGTGAATTCTCCTGTTCACAGTTTATGGAATAATATTGGAATTATGTTTATTTATGTGCACAGAAGGGGTTTTACACCAGGGATGGCAGCCCTTCCTTGACTCAGGTCTGACCTACCCATAAGAACAAACCCCATGGCAGAAATTTGGTGTTCTTACATTTTGGGGGATTCGACACTTCCCCATCCCAACCAATAATTAAATGATTATTTTGTGTAGTGTTTTATCCAAATATCTGTGTTTTATCCAATAGAGCTGGCAGAAATTTGGTGTTCCTACATTTTCGAGGATTTGACACATCCCCATCCCAATCAACAATGAAATTATTATTCTGTCAGGTAAAATATCTGTGTTTTATCCAAATATCTGTGTTTTTATCCAAATATCTCTGTTTTATCCAAATATCTGTATTTTTATCCAATATCTGGGTTTTATCCAAATATCTGTGTTTTTACCCAATAAAGCTGGCAGAAATTTGGTGTTCCTACATTTGGGGGACTTGACATCCCCATCCCAACCAACAATGAAATTATTATTTTGTGAGGTAAAATATCTGTGTTTTATCCAAATACCTGTGTTTTATCCAATAGAGCTGGCTAAAATTTGGTGCTCCTACGTTTTGGGGAAGTCGAAATGTCCCCATCCCGACCAATAATGAAATTATTATTTTGTGAGGTAAAATAACTGTGTTTATCCAAATACCTCTGTTTTATCCAATAGATCTGGCAGAAATTTGGTGTTCCTACATTTTGGGGAATTCGACATATCCCCATCCCAACCAAAAATGAAATTATTATTTTGTGAAGTAAAATATCTGTTTATTAATAGATTTAAGATTATTAATATACCATTTCAGATATTTTACTTCACAAAATTATTATTTTGTGAAGTAAAATATCTGAAATGCTATTTTTATCCAATAGCCATTTCTTACAGCAAAAAAATGTGAATGTTGTATATCTGATAGGCACCTCTTTGCTACTAAATCTGACAATAAAATATTTTAAATTAGAGAGAGGAAGAATTGCCCCACTGATCCTTCAAATTTCAACCAAATCAGAAACAGATCTGATGAAAAGCACTGTGCATGGAGCCAAACACACCTGAGAGAACTCTTTAGGTGCATTTTGGCCCAGCCAGTGATGCACAGAACTGAGCCCCATCTGCGGCTGCACTTGCACCCACGTGACAGAAAAGATTAAAACAAGATAAAAACATAAAAGTTGATATGGGAGGAGCGAGTGGGAACCCCTGGAAGGAGGCTGTGAGATAGTGACAGCCTGGAATAAATCCAAACCCAGCCTGGAGGAATTGCCTTTGTGTTGCTGCACGTTTTCTGTAATGCAAACCAGTGTGTGCGAGGGGCTGGGGGGATGTGAGTGTCATTAGGAAAAGCTTTTGCCAGCACAGTAGCTCAGACACCAGGGGATAATGCATTACACACTGATGCTTTCCAGGATGTGGATTCCAGCACATTCCAGAGCTGTTGTGCTGCTGGTTCCATCGGGAGGATGTGTTCCCCAGCCTCAGCTTCACCCCCTGACAGTGCAGGTTAAAGATGCAGGAGAGTTCCCCTGGCAGGGAGTTAAATTCTCCTGGCAGTGCAGGTTAAAGATGCAGCTTTGGTCCAGAGAAATTCCCCTGGCAATACAGGTTGAAGATGCAGCTTTGGTCCAGAGGAATTTCTTGGCAGTGCAGGTTAAAGATGCAGGAGAATTCCCCTGGCAGTGCAGGTTAAAGATGCAGCTTTGGTCCAGAGGAATTCCCTTGGCAGTGCAGGTTAAAGACCTAGAACAGAGACTAGACAGAGCTAAAGAATAAAGTAAGGATTTATTAAGAGGCCTCAATAAATCCACCTTGGGCAGCACAACCCAAAAATGGACAATCACTCATGGGGTCTCTCACTTTTATCAGTTCTGCTCCATTTCCATATTGGAACGAATTGTCCCATTCCAGCTTTAGCCCATGCAGTCCCATCCTTGTTTTTCTCTCTCCAGCCCACGGTGTTTGTGCTCCTGGGCTGAGATTTGGATCATTTGTCATTGGTGCCCAGCTGGAGCAGGAGTTGTTTTGTCTCCCTGCTCGGTGCACAGAGCTCAGCATTCCATAATGTGAACCCAGACCCACACACTAAAGAAGCAGAGAATGTGAAAAATAGAAAACCCAAAATCTGAGGCATCAGCACAGAATCTGGAAAATAGAAAAGCTAAACCTGAATGAGAGGACACAGTCTCAGGATGCACCAAGGGAAATATAGGTTGGATATTAGGAAAAGGTTTCTCACAGAAAGGGTGATAAAATATTGGAATGGAGGTGGCGGAGTCTCCATCCCTGGGTGTGTTTAACAAAGCCTGGATGTGGCACTGGGTGCCAGGGTTTGGTTGAGGGGTTGGGGCTGGGTTGGACTCGATGGTCTTGAAGGTCTCTTCCAACCTGGGGATTCTAAAAATTCTGTGAAAAAGACCTTTGAGATCCACACAAATTCCAGGGAAAATCAGGTTCTTAGAACCACCCTTGCAGCATTGCAGAGTGTAAATCCCTTCCAGAAAAAAGGAGAAAAGGAGACTCAGGGGTGACCTTATCACTCTTTACAGCTCCTGAAAGGTGCCTGTGCTCAGGTGGGGCTGGGCTCTTTCACAGAACCAGAGGACACAATCCCAAGCGGCACCAAGGGAAATATAGGTTGGATATTAGGAAAAAGTTTCTCACAGACAGAGTGATAAAATATTGGATTGGAGGTGGTGGAGTCACCATCCCTGGATGTGGCACTGGGTGCCAGGGTTCAGTTGAGTTGTTGGGGCTGGGTTGGACTCAATGGTCTTGAAGGTCTCTCCCAACCTGGGGATTCTGTGATTCTGTGAATTCTGTGAGTGGCTCTGTGCTGCCAAGCCCTTCCCTGCTGCAGTTTCAAATAAATGCAATAAATTTGGCTTCCTGTCCTGGCTTTGCTGCTGGACACAGCCACGTTCCCCTTCAGAGGGAGCAGGTGCTGATGGCTGTGAAACCCAACCCAGGGATTGATTGTGAGGCATCTGAAAAACCCCCAAGACTGCCAAGATGTAAAAGGGAGCCTGCAGAACGAGATTTTCCTCCTTTAGACCTGGAAAACCTGGTGGTGTCTGTGGTTTAGTAAAACCTCTCATACTTTATTTATTTTTATTCCTCTGCTAGCCCTTGGGTACAGATTACTTTCAAACAAGCTGGTTTACTGTTTGCATAACACAGGCTTAAATTCAGTTAGAAATGGATCATTTTTCAAGTAATATTCCCCAGAAAATAATTACAAGTATTTGGGGGTGTTGGGAAAAACATCAGAAATCTTTCTTGCTAAAGTCTGGTGACACCTGGCAATTAAAAATAAAAATCCATTTCGTGATCCAGACCTTCCTCCTTGTCCTTGGGGACAAATTAAACTGAACTGCAGAAGTTTCAAGCCTACTTCTAAATCCAGCATCGTTTGCTTCTGGGTAGATTCTACATTCTACAAATTATTTCTTCCTGGGAAATTGTCTTGGATTCGTATTAATGAGGATTCCATGTTTGTGGTTAGGGGAAATTCAGTCTTGTGGCTTAAGCAGCCTCAGGACTCTCATTAAGTGCAAGAGGTTAATAATCTAAACTAGCAGTTAACTAGCTCTGGTCAGCAGAGCATTATTGCTTTTGGCTCGGGCAGGCTGAGCTGGTCCCTTGTCCTTTGCAGTGCCAGAAATGCAGGTGGAGACCAAACCAGGTGAGCTGCAGATGATAATTTCTGATTTTGGTGCTGGGGGAGATGTTTGGGGTGGAAATAAGAGACTGATGGAAAAACTTTGAGAGAGGAGGGTGGTGGGAGCTCTGGGGTGAGCTCTTCACTCAGAGCTGGTGTGTGCTCTGCTGGGTTGAGATCCTGATTCTGAACAGGCAGCTCAGGCAAAAATCTCTTTTTTTTGGTGGGAATAAGAGGTTGCTTTGCTGCAGCACATTTCACAGTTCCCAGAGGTGCTTGGCTCTGTGTGGGGAGGCATTTCATGTGTCAGGGACAGCCACTGAGAGAAATAATGGAATTCCAGAGCCCTGGTTGGAATGGAGCTCTGGAGAGCCCTGGTTGGAATGGAGCTCTGGAGATCCTCTGTTCCAACCTGCTGGGCAAGCAGCTCCACTGAGGTCAGGTAGCTCAGGGCTGTGGCTTGAACACCCCCAAGGGCAGAGCCTGCAGGACCTCTCTGGGCAGCCTCTTCTGGGCTTTGATTGCTGTCCTGATGTGCATTTGGAAATTCAGTGCCCCCACACCATCACCCCTCTCCTCCAAGCCTGGTCCCATCTCTGCATCCTCACCCAGAGGATCCCAGCTCAGATCTCTCCTCTCCTTTCCCTTCTCCCTGTGCCCAAAAGTTTGAGTCACCTCTGCCCAGTGCCCCTCTAAGTCCCTCTCCAGTCCCTGTCCTTTGGTCCTGTAGTCCTTTGATGACCCCAAACTGGGCACAGTGCCCCAAACCCAACAGGAAAAGAGGGAAAATCTCATTTTCCTGGCTCTGCTGGCTGCATCCTCAGCAGAGCCTGCAGAACCTCTCTGGGCAGCCTCTTCTGGGGTTTCATTGCTGTCCTGATGTGCATTTGGAAATTCAGTGCCCCCACACCATCACCCCTCTCCTCCGAGGCCCCATCTCTGCATCCTCAGCCCAGAGGATCCCAGCTCAGATCTCTCCTCCCCTTTCCCTTCTCCCTATGCCCAAAATTTTGAGTCACCTCTGTCCAGTGCCCCTCTCCAGCCCCACAAAGGTCCTGTAGTCCTCTGATGACCCCAAACTGGGCACAGTGCCCCAAACCCAATGGGAAAAGAGGGAAAATCTCATTTTCCTGGCTCTGCTGGCTGCATCCTCACCAGGACACCCTGGGATGTGGTTCCCCTTCCCACCTGCCAGCAGGATTAAGTTGCTTGAAAGAATCAGCTCAGGTGTTCCTGACGTTGAGGAATTGTTGCAGGAAGGGGAGGACAGCCACAAATTGGCTCTGTCCTTCTAAAACTTTAGTTTTAATTGCACAGACTCCAAGCAAATTAAAAAAGAAGCAGCCAAATGAGTTATCAGGCTGTTCCCACAGTGTCCTGACAGGTCCCAGAGGCCTCTGCAGAGACAAGGTTTGGCTGCTTTCTGCCACATCCTCTCTAAATTTAGAATGGTAAAGAGATTTTAATCTTATTATAGAGTAGACTCTGCTCCCAGAAAAAAAAAAATAGGACATGATCAGATACTTTAGAGTGATGCCCCCCTGCCTTTATAATGTGTTTATTTCAAGTTTATTTTAGCAGATGTCTCCTGTCGGAGCACCCACAGATTTATGTTTTGTGTTTTTGGAGAAGAGATCCGCAAATATCCAGGAAAACCACATTTCATTTACTCTCGCTAACATCGATCTGAGAACACGCATCCAAGATGTTGTCTGGAAATCCAAAATGTTATTGTGGAGCATCAAAAAGAGCCTGGGCTGAGATGTCTGACAGAAGAGCTCTTTGTCCTGAGGCAGCCCCGAGTGCTGACACAGCTCACACCACCCTGAGCTGCCTTTTCCCCTGCTCTAAAAGGGGAAAGAGCTTCAGCATCCAGGATTTTTGGGAGGGATAGAGCTGCTTTTGCAGCCTGGAGCTCCTTTGGCCTTTTCCCCTGCTCTAAAAGGGGAAAGAGGGGAAAGAACTTTACCATCCATGAATTTTGGGAGGGATAGATCTGCTTTTGCTGCCTGGAGCTCCTGTGGCTTTTTCACCTGCTATAAAAGGGGAAAGAGCTTCAGCACCCACAATTTTTGGGAGGGCTAGAGCTGCTTTTGTTGTCTGGAGCTCTTGTGGCTTTTTCACCTGCTCTAAAAGTGGAAAAAGCTTCAGCATCCAGGATTTTTGGGAGGCACAGAGCTGCTTTGGCTGTCTAGAGCTCCTAAGGCCTTTTCACCTGCTCTAAAAGAGCAAAGAGCTTCAGCACCCAGGATTTTTGGGGGGGATAGAGCTGCTTTTGCTGCCTGGAGCTCTTTATGGCCGCGGTCTCCAGGGTGTCCCTGAGGTTTGGTGGGAGCAGGTGGAGCAGCAGGGGCTGCTCACAGTGAGTGCAATGCTCAGAACCCTTGGGAGCCCCTCTCTGATGTGGTTTGGGGCTGTTCTGAGGCCTCTCTCTCCTTCTGTCAGGCTCTGCACGAGCAGCTCCCCTTGGGAAGAAGTGCCTGGGACTCCAGCCCAGCCATACATCTCTGTCAAAATCCCTATGAATAAATTAACCTTTCTAAAGATTAGTGCACCCTAATACCTCGGGGTTTTGGTTTTTTTTCCTTGTTTTTTTAACAGAACAAATGCTAAAAATGCCTTGACAGAACCTGGCTGGGGTTTGTGCTGTGGAGCATCTACAAGGGATTTATGCTGTGCGTGGTGTTAAAGGCACAGCCCTGTGATTGTGGCCAGCACTGGAGGCTCCCCTCCTCTGGAGAAGGTTTTGAGTAGGAAATCCTCATTTGGGCAAATCATAACAAAGCTGAATGAAGCTCTCATGCTTTTCCTTCTAAACCACCTCAAATTCAGCCACCTCCCAGTGCTTCACCCCAGACAAAGCCGTGGTGGGATTCAAACAGCCCTGGAGGTTTTGGAAGCTGCACCGGCATTGGAATTACCAAATCACTGGTGGCCAAATGGGAACAATGGGCTCAGTGTCAGCAGCCCAACATCCCCTGGTGTCCTCCAGGCTTTTCCCTCTCTCCCTGCTCAGCTCCAGCCCTTATTTTGGTAGGACAGACCAAAGGGAGGTCAGGGATCTGTGGCTCCATTCTCCTGCCACTGTATGGCTGGAATTGATCTGATCCTTTCCAGGAGGCCAGGGGTGGAGGGGGCCATTCCAAGGATGGCAGGGAGTGTTTGGGTTTTTGATCCTTTTGAGATGAATTACGGGGAGGAAGCTGTCTGCTATCAGAGGAATTAGTCAAATTCCTTGTCAGATGTGCAATCCCATTAAAAATGCATTATCTGTTTTCAAAGCTTAAGTGTGGGTGTTGGTTGAGAGTCTTTAAAATATTATTGTAAACTTTCACTGAGAAAAAGTATTCCTGAGTCTTTCATGAGGGCTAATCCCACTTCAACTACCGTAAACCATCAACTTCTGGGGTGGCCTTCATGAGCAGTGCCATTATTCTGGGAAAACCCCCCTGGAAGATGCTCACATTTGGTTTATGACGTTATCAGCAGCTCAGCATTATGTTCTGATAATGATTCTGCTCCTGAAATTCTCCCTTTGCCTTCCTGCCCGGCTTTTAGAGTTCAAACAACTCCCTGAACTCATCCCAAGTGAGATCCCCAGCAAAGAGTAAATTTGTGACCTTTGAATGCATCTGCTCCTAACCCTGAGCATGTAAAATGTAGAAGGAAGGAATCTCAGTCACAGCTTTGAGGAATGTGCTGGTGGAGGGAAGGCACAGGTTCTTCTGTGAGGGATTAAGGGGATATCCTGGAGCAGTCAGTGTCACTCATTCTTTGGAGCACATTCCAGGGAATTCTTTTAATAAGCAGACAAAGATGCCATGTAAACTTCTCCTTTTAAATTATCTATTAATTGCAGAATCACACTCGCTTCCTATTTTTATTTTTTTGTTAATTTTTGACATCTAAATAAGATTTCCAGGAAAATCTCACAGATTTTAGATGCCTTTCACTGACACAACCACAGAGGGCTGCAGTTGGATTTACAGTAGCCATGGCACATCATAAATGATCTTCTGAGACCAGCTGAGCTCTACTCCACAGATTATTTCCATAGACCTTTGCTCATTGTTAAAGAACAGAGGTAATTCCATCATTTTTTATTTGTTTCTCTGAGCACAACTGGGATAGCCACAAACCTGCAGATCAGCCTGTCCAACAAAGGCACACATATTTTAATGATCAAAAAATAGGGTGGTCACTTTTTTAGAGGAAGGAAACAGCCTTGGCTGGCAGAGTCTCCTTCCTAGCTCTGTGCCAGCACCGAGGGCCATGTTTCATGTTACTTTATTTTTCTGTTCCATGCGAGGAGTTGGCAGAAAATGGACAAATTCCTCAGCTCTGGCTGGGTGCTCTGGCTCTCACAGTGACCATGTTTCCTGCCTGCATCTCTGGCAAGGGACTCAGTTTCTATAACAGCTCCAGCTCTCTGTGCCACTGCTGGGTAATGGAGCCCAGCTTGCTGCTTATCTCCTGAAATACCTCAAAAATTCTGGGTTCAAATCACTTTCCACACTGTTGCTTGTCCACCTGTTAAAATATTTTGCAGACAACAAAGTATGAAAGGAGTAGAAGATCATTAGGAGTGTTTGGGATAATGTTTTGTCCTTAAGGGCTTCTTTGGTTTTGTTTTGATGGTGGCTGAGCTCCCCAGAGATCATAATTGGGACATGTAAATGAATGCTGGAGAATGGAATAATCACTCTTTCTTTAGCCAATCCATATAAAAATTCAGTCCAAAATTACTGTTTGAAGAGAGTTTCCCTCTCCCCTCTGTTAAATAAATGAAAGGGCACCAGCAAATTCCCCTCCACCTCTCCAGGCTCAGCAAGGAGTGAATCTTCAGAACCTTGCAAAATTTCCACCACTGTTTGCAGTCCTGGTCCCACAGAGTTCACAGTGTCCCAAACATCAGAGGCAGAACCTGGCCTGACATTGCCCAGACAGCCCCATAACCCAGCAGAGCCAGAAAATAAAGAAATTTCCTTGCATTGCAAGTGCTGAGCAGAGAACATGTGGTGCTCAGGTCCTCCCCAGCCCCACGAGGCAGCTGCAAACACAAATTATCGCAAAGCTGCAAAGCAGAGGCGGTGGCACTTTTAACATTTCCCTGTCTAGAATGGGTTTATCTCAAAACTTTATGTTATTTCAACAAAGTGGAGTGTTTACCATAAATAGCAGATCCTGCAGAAAGCCTGTTGGAACACTTCTCCTACTGTGAAGCAGCAGTACCTCAAGCCTGAACCAATTTAGGGCAGGCATTGGCCATCTGATTTTAATATTAACAAGTGGAGCAAATTTGTGAGTGGGTTGTTGGCCAGTCTCATGGTGAGGGGGCACCTGCAACCCATCAACACGGCTCAGGCAACAAGGTGTCAATGCAGAGGCAGAGCAAAAACACGAATTTGGAGCGTGCAGGGATCGCTCAGCTCGTGGGGAGGTGTCAACATGCAGGAGGAGAGGAAACCTGGCTGGGCTTTGGTAGTGATGGCTCAGCTTGTGCGCTAGGCATTTTTAAAAATAAAATCAAACAAAATTTGATTTTGTTTGATTTTATTTTAAAGAGAGGGGAGAGAGGCAGGGTGAGGGGTGGGATGGGGCACAGGGCACAGCCTGGGATGCTGCAAGGCTCGGGTGGGTGGGTGGGTGTAGCCATGATGTTTTCTGAAAAATCCCTTTTCCAAGGATTTTTTCTCCCGAGAAGCAGAGAGGCCTCAGAAATGAAATGTAAACAATGGTTATCTGCTGCTGTGGAATGCAACAGGTGGATCTGTGATTGGTCTCATGTGGTTGTTTCTAA
>JAWWEX010000084.1:5290228-5320328 GCA_035583215.1 Arremon brunneinucha | reverse complement strand
GGAAGGAAGGAAGGAAGGAAGGAAGGAAGGAAGGAAGGAAGGAAGGAAGGAAGGAAGGAAGGAAGGAAGGAAGGATTCTAGGAAAGATTCCAGGAAGGAAGGATTCCAGGAAGGATTCCAGGAAGGAAGGAAGGGATTATCTGGCAGAGGAGCTGGGATTGGTTTTGCAGGGTGGCTGAATCTCAGGTAAATTCACCCTGGGGGTGTTCAGTGGGCCTGCAGTGCTGTGGATTCCAGAAACAGATCCTGATGTCTGAGGAGCAAAAAGGGCTTTGGTCACAGAACCATGGAATTACTGAGATTGGAAAAGACCTCAAAGATCATCAAGTCCAACCATCAGGTTTGGACCTTAACCCAAGGTTTATTCAGTATTTCAGGAACTTCCTGCCTTGAAACCACTCAGCAGTGTTAACAGGGGAGTCTCCACTCCTTTCCAAACCCAGCAATTTGATGTTGCCTCCTGAAATAAGGAAATCAGAAACTCCTCCCACACCCTGCATCCATTCCAAAGTGTTTTGTGTCCTGAGGAGCCACAGCCTGAGTGCTCAGGGTTGGTCTCACTGCCCTGCAGGGCAGCCAGGACCGGCCCAAAGCCAGGCTGAGCATCACCTGGAGCAGGATCTGCTGTTGGCTCTGTAATCAATTGCAGTCGGTTCAATATTTGTAGCAGATCAGAGTCCCATTTGTATTCTGCACACCTCTGCTTTCTCCTCTCTCCCTGGCTGTATAAATATCCCTCCAGAAAAGCTGCCTGCATATCCTTGTTGGGCTTTTTTCCCCCTCCCTGAGATGACAGATACTGTAACAATGGCAGCAGATTAATATCTCCTTAATCAGCCAAATGAACATGACATACAAGGGTGACAGCTCAATTTGCTGCTAACAGATTGTGCCTATCACAGCCCCTCCATTCCAAGGGATGGTTATTTCTGGAAGAGATCACATGCTCAGGGGAGGACCCCACAGCTCAGAGGCTCCCATTAAATACATCAAGCACCTCATAGGTGTTACTCAGCCTCCTGTCAGGACACTGCCTGTGTGGGGAATGAAATGAGCCTTGACACAGACACTGCCTGTGCTGTTGGCTCCCTCTCTTTATTGCCAGCTATTTTTTTGTTGGCTCATTTACTCTTTTTTCCCCCTGTTGGAGCAGCTCAGGCTCTGAGCCTGATTGCTGAGGAGATGCACAAAGAGATGTTGTGGGGAGGAAGAACTCTGGGGGGAAGCCACACGTTAAATCTGAACCCCACAGCTCAGGGCTGGTTTGCAGGTGGGGTTTTGGGAGGATCTGGTTGCTAATTCTGAAATTCAGATTTGGATTTTGGGCTCAATCCAAACCTCTCTTTCCCTGCCTCTTGCAGTGTTTGAAGTGAAGGAACCATGGGCAGGTTCTCCCCAGGGCTGTCCCAGGCTCAGCCAGGTCCCTTTGTGCAGGACAACACCTGAGCCCAGGTGGGGAAAGGCACCAGGACATGGAAATCAGGCTCAGGCCGTGCTTGGTGAGCCCAGTTTGGGGTTTTCACATCTCATCTCCACTGGAAACTGCCCCAAGTTTGTATTTATTTACCAGTTTTCAGGTGAAAGGCAGTGGGAGGTGCACCAGGACATGGAAATCAGGCTCAGGCTGTGCTTGGTGAGCCAAATTTGGGGTTTGCACCTCTCATCTCCACTAGAAACTGCCCCAAGTTTGTATTTATTTACCAGTTTTCAGTGGGAGGCATCACTGTGGACACCAGACCCGAGTTTAGGATTTTTTAGGATCCTTTAGGATCTGCAGTCAGTGTTCACTTACCAAACACGTGCTGCTGCAACTCAACACTTCCCTTAATTACCCTTAATTGAGGGAGTTTTGTGCTTAATCCTTAATTAATCCTTAATCCTGTGGCTTTGCTGATATGCAAAGGTGTCCTGGGCAGGGCAGGGTCTGATCCTGGTGCTCCTGGGGGGCTGTGACAGCCCAGCACAGGTGGCATTTGGTGGCATTTGAATTCCCAGTGAATTCCACCTCCTGCTTTTGTTGAGACCCTCCCCACCCTGATTTTGCAGCCAAATTTATAAACCACATTTACAGGTGTCTGCCAGACCCATCCAGAGGCAGGGATGTCCCCAGAGCTCCCAGTAAATCCCAGCACTCCCCAGTTCCCTCAGATTCTTTCTTGCACACTTTGCTTCAAGACAAGACCTGTGTTTACTTTTAAAAGATAAAATCAAGTGGAAAAGGTTTCCAAGGTAAAATTGACAATATATTGCTGAAATAATGCCATGAAGACATTTCCACATGATTGCAATAATGGAGCTAAACCCTGCCCAGGGAGGCTTCTGTCATTCCCCACACTTGCCACAATTTCTGTCATACAAATGTGTTCATTATTTTTATCATTATTTTTTTTTCTTCTTCTTCTTATTACAGGTTTTGCCATAAGAATAACTCATCAAGGTTTTATGACTAATAAATTCTCTAAATTACAGTCCAAGGATGCATTGCTTTAATTTTTCCCTCCATATTCTGTTTTTAATTGCCAGGCCATTTCCCACTTGCCTTTTTTAATGACTCATTAGGCTTAAGGGGAAAGAACAGAATTTAGTCCAAGACAGATCTTGCATTGAGTTTTGGACACTTCAGAAGGGGAGTGATTCATTAAGAGAGGAAAAATCTGAGAGGAGACTTCAGATTTCAAATGTTGAGGATATTCAAAGCAAAAAACAAAAAAATTTAAAGAAAGCTGCAGGCCAGGTATTATTAATTATTTGAACAATTATTTTTTATTGTTTAATTGTTTGAACAAATATTGTTAATTAATTATTTGAACAATTATCTGTAATGAGAAACGCAGACAAGATTCTTTTTGGTTTTTGTAGGATATAGATGCATGCATGACCTTTAATGTGTAAATGGAGCTCCTGGGATCATTTCAGAGTTCTGAAGATTAAATTTAGACATGTCCTTAAAAACCTGGTGAAATCAGGGCTGGAGGGAGTAAAAGGTGACACTTTTGGGGACAAATTCCTTTTGTGGGCTCTGTGCTGGGGCAGGTGAGGGCACCTGCTGGTCTCTGCTCAGGAATAAAAGGGAGTGCTGCACATTTGGGGATTGCTGAACCCACTGCACATTTTGGGGATTTTGGGTTTGCTTATTTTAAGTTTGCTGAACCCACTGCCCATTTGGGATTTCCTTAACCCACTGCCCATTCTGGGGTTTCCTGAACCAAGATACCACGAGTGACTGGGGCTGGAGGAGCAGATTTCAGATGGAAAACCATGGATAATAAAAACTGATAAAACCCACAAATATAGTGCAGAATAAATGTAAGAATATTTGAGAAAGTAGAAAATCTGCTGGGAGATACACAGTTAAACCTATTTATATTCATATTTATATTTTATGTTTATATCTATATATATATTTATATCTATATTTACATTTATTTTGTATTTTATATTTTATATTTTATATTTTATATTTTATATTTTATATTTTATATTTATATTTTATATTTATATATATATTTATATTTCATCTATACTATATGTATATGTACATGTATATGTACATGTATATCTATATCTATATCTATATCTATATCTATATATATATCTATATCTAGATCTATACCTTCATATCTATATTTATATTAATAATTTTATCTATATCTATATCTATATCTTCATATCTATATTTATATTAATAATTTTATCTATATCTATATCTATATCTATATCTATATCTATATCTATATCTATATCTATATCTATATCTATGTTATAGTTATATTTGTATTTATATTTATAATAAATATTATTGTTAATATATGTGATATATAACAATAAAATAGCATATTAAATTTCATTATTATATATATTATAAATGTTAATATTTATATGTATTTTTATTTGTTTGTGGACAGGGATTTGGCTGTGCTGGGCATCTCTGAGGACCCCAACTTTGTCCCCGCATGTGCTGGCCGAGCTCAGCAGCTGCACCGCCAACCCTGCCCCGCTTTAGGGTTTTCAGGAAGGCCCAAAGAGCGCTGCGATCCCCCTGGCTGCAGGGCAGGGAGCAGGAAGAGGAGTTTGCACTGCGAGTACCATCGCAGCCGCTCTAGAGGGAGGCAGAGCGCCGCTGCTCCGGGAGCCATCCCCGGGCTGTGTCGGCAGCACAATCAGCAGCACGGGAAAGAAATCAAAATGCTCTTTGTGGAGCGTGTTTCAGGTGGCAGCGCGGGTTATGCCGGTGGCAAAGTGCTGAAATATTCAGCTCCATCACTGCTCGGCGGGGTTTTGCTGGCCAGCACTTTGCTGGGATTGCAGCCCGTGCAGGGCAGGACCAGGGGGGGCTTGGGGAGCTGAATTTGGGGCTAATCAGAAGTGGAAGTTATAACAAAGTGGTGCCAGGGATCACAGATGGGCTCCTAGAACGGGGGGTAATTATATCACACCTGTGATATATCTATACCTCTATATCTATATATATCTCTATATATCTATATCTATATCATCTATATTTATATCTGATATAGATCTTTATTGATATCGATATCTTTCTAATTTAAGTCTATATATATATATATAATCTATATCATCTATATCTATATCTATATCTAGATCTAGATCTATCTATATCATTTATATCTATATTTAATCTATATCTATATCTATATCTATATCTATATCTATATCTATATCTATATCTATATCTATATCTATATCTATATCTAATCTATATCATCTATATCTAATCTATATCTATATCTAATCTATATCTATATCTATATCTATCTAATCTATATCTTGAATATATCTATATCTATATCTATATCTATATCTATCTATATATCTATCTAGATCTATCCTATCTCTATCTCTAAATCTATATCTATTTATATATAATCTATATCTAATCTATCTATATCTATATCTATAACATCTATATCTATATCTATCTCTATCTATCTCTATCTCTATCTCTATCTCTATCTCTATCTATCTCTATCTCTCTATCTCTATCTCTATCTCTATCTCTATCTCTATCTCTATCTCTATCTCTATCTCTATCTCATCTCTATCTATATCTATATATCTATACCTATCTTTAAATGCACTCCTCAGTATTTCTCCTTTCTCTCCTGAGCAGGAGCAGTTTGCTGGGAGTGCCTTCCCACATGGACTCAGTGATTCCACCAGGTGCTTTCTTGGGCTTCAAATTCACAATTTTTGGGACTTGCACCCCGTGTTCAGTGTGAGATAAAATCCAGCTTTGCTGGAGCTGATGAGCTTCAGCCCAAACTTGAGAAAATTTTTTCTTCTGTAACATTTTTGGTTGTGTTATTTTTAAGCTGGCACAACAACCCGGTTAGTAAATAGATTTTAATTAATATCCAGATTTTAAAATGTAATTGCATGCCTGTTGAGGCCTTGTGTATTATTAAAATTAATTTATTGAATATTAGACTCCTCCAGGACACTGCTCAGTGCTGTGTGGCCTTGGCAAGGGGCGGAACTGGTCTGGCTCTCCTGCTCCTCAGCACCTGAGGATGATTTTAGCCCTGGGTGAGAAAACCTGAAATGCAGTTCACCCCAGCACACACAGCATGGAAATCTGCAAATTTTTAGCCACGAAAAATCCATCCCAGGGAATTGTGTGTCACACAAAGTTTGCAGAGCAGGGATCCCACTGCAGTCCCAAACTCTGCAACTTCTGCCTTTTGCAGGCCATGCTTTCCCTCTGCTAACTCAATCCTAACCTGCATTAACTGTTTAAACTCAATTTTGCTTGCAGTTAAAATCGAATATGACTGTTAGTCTAGAAAATATGGCCTATTTCCTTTTACTAGTTAGCTTTTAAAGGTGTTTTACAATTCAAATGAGCCATGCAATTAAAGGTGACATTGCCAGAACTGGACAGACTAAAATTAGACATTCCTGCTGTGTGTTAGAGCCTGGCCCACATTTAGATCATGCTGTCTTTGGGCTGTACCTGTCTGCTCCAATCTTGTGAGTCAACAGGACACTGAAATGTTCCAGAGTCCTGGTGTGTTGTTCTATTCCTTCTGTCTTCCAGGATTACCTGATCCTTTAGGGCTCCAAGCACACTCATAACAATATTTCAGCTTTATTTTTTTTTGATGATGGTTTTTGCACTGCCTTGATCACCACAAGCCCATAATTAGGAATAAACCCCTGAATTCTGCATCTCAGAGCAGGCAGCAGGGTCTGTGTGTGCTTCTGACCTGCTCCAAGCACACTCACACACACGCACGACAATATTTTAATTTTTTAATTTTTTTAATGATGGTTTTTCACTGCCTTGACCACCACAAACCCATAATTAGGAATAAGCCCTTGAATTCTGCACCTCAGAGCAGGCAGCAGGGTGTGAATGTGCTTCTGAGCTGCTGAACAAGGGCTGAGGGGGCTGCCAGGCTCAGGGACAGTCACTCCCTCCTGCTTTGATCTGTAGTAACCTCAGAGTAACCCCTGAGTTACAAGGGTGTTGAAGGAAGGGTCTCTTTCCACTGTCTGGCAGCAGCAATGCCCAGAATCCCTGATATCCCACCTTCTAAACACCCCAGGGCATTAATTAAGATGTAATTACATCATCTCTGGGATGTGATTACCATTAGCAATTAGCCCTGTGCAGGATTCTGTCCCCACAGTTTGGGGACAACAGTGTGAGGAGTCCTGAGCTGTGCAGTGAATTCCAAAGGGAGAAATGAGGGATATCCCCAGAAAATTCCTGTTCTGCTCTGAGCAGGGGATGTGGAAATCTCTCCCTGGGTTTCACAATGGAATTCACAATTTCCCTGGAATTACTGGATCTGCGTCACTGCCATATTTTCTGGGAAAAATCCCTTCACCAGGATTTCCTCTCCTGAGAAGCCTCAGAGAAGAATGAAAACAATAATTATCTGATTGCTTCTCCTGTGTTTGCTGCTTTGGAATGTGGTTTGGAGATTGTTTACCAACAGGTGCATGTTTGTTTGGTTTTATGTGAATTGTTTTTAATTAATGACCAATCACCATCAGCTGTGTCAGACTGAGGAGTCAGTCATGAGTTTTTATTATTCATTCTTGTTAAGCCTCCTGTCTGTATCCTTTATTTCTCTAGTATAGTTTTATTTCTAGTATATTTCTATTAGGAAAATTAATCCACAAACATCAGAGGTTTATGTCCAAAAAGGAGACAGAGGAGTGCCTTTTTATTTTATTTGAATAAAGGGAGAGGCCATGGGGCATCCCCTGGGATCTCTCCAATTTTTGGAGGATGTAGCCTCCTTTTTATCTCAATATCCCAGCTGTAATATTTACAGCTCCAGAGGGATGTGTGCCCACCTCAAAGGCAAAAATAGAAAGGATATTCAAAATATTTGGGAAAAAATAGTGAAAAAACCAAGAAAAAGACCAACATAAAGTGTATTTTAAGCTCCCCAGTGCAACTCCCTGGCAAGACAAGATTATATCCCACCAAACACAATCATGTTTCTGTAGCATGTTTAAGGAGTTTTACAACGCGCTGTAGAACTTGTGTGTTATAAAATAGCACATAAATATGCTAAAAACTTCTTGTATTGCCTGTCTGCCTTTCCCCACGTCTCGCTGCAGTGCTGAAATGAGGCCCTGGGAGCAAGCACCGGATCCAGCATCAATGAATCTCTAAAATTCTCTAAAAATTCAGTTTTTACAGCACCAGCTACAAGATGCATCATGGCCCTGGGAGCACCACCTGATCCATCAAGGAATCTCTAAAATTCTCTAAAAAATCAGTTTTTACAGCACCAACTACAAGATGCAGCTCCTTGCAGAGAAAGAGAAGTTTGGGACACTTGGAAAATCCACATCCATCCCCTGTTCATTTTCTGCAGTGAATGAGGGATACGTGCAGTTTGGAGCAGTTGCAAAAATAAAAGAAACTGAAGTGCAGGTACCTAAGGAGGGAGAAAATTTAAAACTGGGATTGTGTCCTGAGGGATGGGGTGAATTCTCCACTTCTGGAGCTTCCCTGGTACCTTTTGATGAGCCAAAATCTCCCTGAGATCTCCCCCCACTCAGGTACAAATGTATTCCCCCACTCTACAAATCCCCCCTGTCAGGAAACAAAGTAGTTTTTAAACTTTAAAGAGCAGAGTAATGGAAATGAAATACAAAGGGAATGAGAGAAGAAAAAAAAAAAGAGTAAAATGTCTTTTTATTTTGGTATTCTGCAGCAAAAAGTGTGTGCACTAAATAATAAATAAGCCATGCAATGTTTTTACAGCTTCTTTCGTATGCGTGAATATTTAAAACATGCAAAAATGTGGAATAGGCATTTACTGGGGACAGAAGCAGAGAACTGATTTTATGTACAGAGAGCAAGATGGGAAAACCAGAGAAATGCATGTTTAATGGCTTGCTGCTCACAGAAGGGAGATATTTCCAAGTGTGAACATATTTGTAGACAAACCAATCTGACAAGTCTGCTGGGGGATGATGGATTACAGCAGAATTGGCCTCAGAAGCAGAATTTTGTCGTGTGGGTGCTCGTGGTGTAAACAGTGCCTGGGGCTGGCAGCAGGGCTGGGAGCTGGGGCTGGGCTGGCACCTGAGAGCTCCTGGGTTTGCTCAGAGGATCCAAGGATGCTTTCAGCCCTTTGGTGGATTTATTTATGTTATTCGTGTCCTGGAGTTTGGGGATCAATGAGGAGACTGAGACAGGGACAGCTCAGATCCCTGCTCAGGGACAGGGACACCCCCAGGGAACCCCTGGAACTGGGCCAGAGGGGTTCAGGTTGGATTTTGGGAAAGGTTCATCCCCCAGAGGGTGCTGGGCAGTGCCCAGGCTGCCCAGGAATGGGCACAGAGGCTGCCAGAGCTGTCAGGGGTGCCCAGGGTGGGATTTGGGGGTGATCAATGATCCTGAGGATTCCAGGAGCTGTCAGGGGTGCCCAGGGTGGGATTTTGGGGTGTGTGAGCAGGGCCAGGAGCTGATCAATGATCCTGACGGTCCCTTCCAGCTCAGAACATCCTGTAATTCTAAATTTCAAGCCAGTAACTGTGCCCCCTTAAACTGGTGATTGAAGAGAAGCTGGGGGAGCCCTGGTGCTGTGCCAGCCTCTCTGCCTGCTCAGGAACATAAAATCCCCTCATCATCCCCCTCAGAGATGACCGGAACCCCCTCAGGTCCTGTATAGCTGCTATGAGGGCCCCGATGAAGGAGGACTGATGAAGAGGATTCCATTGATATCAGAGGCTAATTAATTACTTTATTAGGCTATATTATTCTATACATCCAAATCTGAACCTGCCAAGCACTCAAGCCTGCACACAACTCTGAATCTGGTGATTGTCACCCTCAGTCCCCACACACACATGCCAGGCCCTGCTAGGCCAAGGAAACAAAACCCCATCACTTTGGGCAAACAATCTCCATATTGCATGCTACTTTTGCACAAACACAGGCACAGCAAATGAGATAAGAATTGTTTTTTCTTTCTCTGAGGTTCAGAGAATGTGAATCCCAGAAATATTCCTGAGAAGATTTTTGCCTTGCTTTTCTCTGGGAAGAGAAATATGGGGCTACGCATTGGGCCTGCTAGGCCAAGGAAACAAAACTCCATCACTTTGGGTGAACAATCTCCATATTGCATTCTACTTTTGCACAAACACAGCACAGCAAATAATAACTGTTTTTCCTTTCTCTGAGGTTCAGAGAATGTGAATCCCAGAATTGTGCCTTGCTTTTCTCTGTGAAGAGAAATGTGGGGCTGCAGTCCTGGGTGAGGAACAGAGCCTGACCCAGCCCAGGAGCCTCAAGCCATGGGGTGCAAACCCAACCCTGCAGGGTTTTTTGGGGTCTCTGAGCTCTGGGTACCACCTCAGCCTCCTGCCCATCCCTGGCAGTGCCCAAGGCCAGGCTGGACAGGGCATGGAGCAGCCTGGCACAGTGGAAGATGTCCCTGCCATGGTGGCACTGGGTGATCTTTAAGTCCCTTCCAACCCAACCCAATCCCAAATCTGGGATTCTGGGATGCTGTGCTGGGCTTCCCAGGAGGGAGCAGTGACAGGGAATTTGTCAGGGGCTTTCTCCAGCACCACTTGGCTCTCCTTTGTGCTGGGAAGTAGCTGAAACCAGAGAAGGAGCAGCCTGTTGCCCTGACTGGCAGGGGCTCCCTGCTCCCTGCCTTATGGTTTAATGCTTCTTTAACTGGATTTTTTTTTTTTCCTCCTGACTTTTGATTTCTTTCTGCCAACTTTATATTTTAATGCATGTTTTTATGGAAATATTTATGGTGCACATGTTGCATATAAAACACTATCATAAAGCTTTTTTGCTTCAGTCCTGTTGAAATAAATGATGTTATTATTATAATAATTTCATAGAGTTATATCTGTTCTGTAATGAAAAAGACCTGTGGCTGCTTGAGCCATCAACCCAGGCAGTTTTTACAGCTTTCTGTAGCTGCAGTGACCTCATGGAGCTGCTGAAGCTTTTAAAATACTCCATTTCCCAGCAGAAGTGGGCACACAAAGCTGAAGGAGCAGATAGAAGCATGAAAATCACACTACACACAATGTTATATTTGATGGGGTTTGGAATTGCACCACCAAAACCAGGGTTGTGTCCTTCAGAAATGAGGTGCCAGGGATGCTGCCCTGGTGGGATGGGTGGATGTGTTCATCTGATGGTGAGGGATGGACTTTGAGGCTTGTAAAGGGCTTTTTCCTCCATTAAACACTTAAATTACAGAGTTCTTGTCCACCTTCAGCTCAGAAACCTTTGGGTTTCTTAAATCCAAAGCAGCCTTTGGGTTTCTCATCAAGCACAGACCCAAACCCAGGTTGCAAGGGAGCCAAAGTAGAAAAAACAGCATTAAATTTGTGCCCATCTGCTTGGGTAAGTTCATCTGTGTGTGCACACTCACCAGCCTTAATGACAAATTTGGAAAGGGCTAAAGCAAACAACTGCAAAGTACTCAGGGTTTGCAGGAGTTTTTAAAAATTAATACTCAAACATGAAAATGCTTTATAGAAGAAAGGAACCTTTTAGTAACTTCTGCATCCTAGGAAGAAAAAGTATAATGAATAATTCAGCCTTGTGCTGAGGAAACTGATTTGCTGAACAAGTGGAATAAATCTGGAGGTGAACTGGTCCAGATCACCTGAATTAGAGTTTGGAGCAGGAATGATGGGAACAAAGCATGAGGGTATCTGGAATATTGTTGTGAGTGGTGTTGTTTGTTATCACTGATGTTATTTAGGATCAGGATGGCACAGGATGCTGCTAATTGTGGGAAAGCAGAGGAAAGTTTTTAACATTTCTGTTACTCAGGAGATGGGGCAGAAGATGAGGCAGGATGGGAGCTGCCATGGGCTGGCAGCTCTAAAGTGGTGGGACATGGTCAGACAGGCAGGTTCACATCAACATTCAGTTAAAAAAATGAACAAAAATCACCAGAACACCCCCAGAATTCAACAGCTTTTGAGACTCAGTGTCTCTATTAGCCTAAAGAATTTTCCTCAGGATTATTTAATCTTTGTGGAGAGCACAGTCAGGTGGCCCTGGAGAAGAGGATGGATTCTTTTATTTCTGTCACAGTTCAGAGTCAGAAATTCTCCCCCCAGTGCCTGCTGCAGCCTTCCCCAGCAAAGCCAAGTGTGAGCTGCAGCCCCATGAAAAGTGGAGATTAAATCCTCTGCCAGGAGAGCTTTGCTGCTGCTTTGCCATAGGACAGGGCCCCAATTTGTTCTCTCCAGAAAGAAATGCTTCAGTTATCCCAGAATAACCCCAAGACACGAGCCAGGAGTGAGTCTCTGTTACACTGAGCAGATAATACTGTGAATGAAATAAAATTTAATTCAATAAATTATTGCAGAATCAATCAGGGGAGTTTTGGAAGCAGCTGCACCTGCAGAAACAGCTCCTTGTTAGATCTTCAAACCAGGAGTGGAGTTCAATGGCTGAGGGGAAAACTTGAAAGCAGGGAGGGCAGCAGGGTCTCTCCAGCAGGTCAAGGTCATCCTTGGGCAGGATCAAAGGGCAGGAGGTGGGGGAGGTTCAGGGAGAACAAAGAGCAGGGCAGGAGATGGAACCCCAGTTCAAATGTTGAGGGGATGGGTGGACTGAAAACTGTTTTGGTTTAGTCTGAGCTTCCACATGAGGTGTTTTATATATTCACAGCATTGAATCTGATTTAATCTCTAATTTTCATTAATGTCACACTCTGGACATTTATTATTGCCCTCAGGTGCAGGAAGTGCCAGGAGTCAAATTCCCATTTTGAGGAGGAGATGAGTCCATGTGCTCCTACCAATCCTCTGGAACTTCCTTCCCTCCTCTGTGTGACCCAAACTGGGTGAAGCCACCTCAGGGAGGACCTTTGTCCCTGGCAAAAGCAGCTCCAGCTTGGTTTTTCTGGAATTTCTGTAGTACCTGCTGAAGGCCCACACTCAACTCCATCACCTCCTTTTTGACTTTTCTTGTGGAGCTTTTCTTGTGGAGCTTTTCTTGTGGGGCTTTTCTTGTGGAGCCTCTCATGGCTGGGGTGAGGAGGAATTTCCAGCAGAAAGAACCAGTGTTTCCTCGCTTGTCAATGAACCCCAGGCACAAATTCACTTGCTGCCCTCAGAGCAACCCTGGCAAGGCTGTGTGGTCCATTTGGAAGGCCAACCCCATCTCTGGATGCTGGGGGGGCACAGACTGAGCCCCTTTTTTGCCATGCCATAAAAGAGAGCGGGGTTTTGCGTAGTGAGCTTTGGAATGAGCCCCTCGCAGCAACAGGTCCCGTAAAATTTTTATAACCCATCTTTTATAAGGTAGAATGAGTTGGTCAAAAGGAGTTTTTTCATGTGTGTGTGTGCACATGGATCAGAATCATGCACAGGTCAAAGAAAGCTGGACCACAGGCCCAGTGGATGTGGAAATATCACCCAAAGGTGTGGATGAGAGGGGGAAAAAACTCTTGGGAATGGCACAGCACTGCTTGGAGAGGCATCAGGAGTGTCCAAAGCCACACTGGACAGGGCTTGGAGCAAGCTGGCCTAGTGGAAGGTGTCCTGCCCATGGTTGGGTTGGTCTCTAAAGCCTTTGTGACCCCAAAAATTCCATGGTTCTAAGGAATGGTAGCACCTGGCTCCTGCTCAGGTGAACACCAGCTGAGGCAAAACCCTCAAGCCAGGCTCTGTAAAACCCTGACATTTCAAACAGATTTAGAATTTTAAAGAGTAACAGGCTCAGCCTCCCAGGCTAGGAACATCTCCATCCTCCTTCATTCAGAGGTGGCCACAATCCTGCTGTGCCCTCAGGCACAAACCCTTTGCAGTTTGATTTGTGCTAAAGGTGTGAAAACCCCTTCTGACACCACAGACAGGAATGGAAGAATTCCATAAATTTGTTCTCAGTGCCACAACTGTAGACAAGAGAGAATTTTCTCCCAATATTTGGCAGAAAAAAACAAAAAAAAGCCCCCCAGACATCACTCTGCAACAATAATTTAGACATGGGCAGGATTTGAGGAGTTGTAAGGAATATTACCTGCCATAAAGTTCGAATGGTGTTGAATTTACAAAAAAATGCCTGATGTAAAATCATACTGTCAGGAACAATTAGGCATGGTGCATAAAAAACCTCTTAGAGAGATTACACTTCCCAGATTGTTTTACAGGAAAACTTTGTGTTAATGTTACGCTTTGAATGCCTTTTGCCATGAAATATTTAAGGAACAACAGTTTATAGTCTCTGATCTTTATGGTTTGGAAGAATGAACACTCTCCTCATGTTAGGCCAAATTGATGTTTTAAATTCAGGAGAAACCCCATCATGGCATAAAAAAAGGAGAGAATGTCCTGAGAAGAAAGTGGTCAAATCATTCCAAGATGTTATGGGTTTAAGAGTTTTTTTCAGCTTTTTTTCCTATGGAAAAATTTTCATGGTCCTGGGCATATGGTCAAAAAACACAGAAGTGAGATATTTTTAGACAGGCACATTTGGGATAAAATTACCCACTCTGGAGTGCTCAGGGACAACCTGGTGGCACTGGGGATGGCAGGGGAATGTCCCTCCTTTGCAGGGATGCTGCTCCAGCACTGTGGTCTGGCTGAGGAGCACTGAGGAGAGGCTGGGAGCTTTCTCCTCCTCCTGCATCATGGTAGGCCCTGTGTCCTCTGTGTCCATGTGCATCCCCACATGAGCCAGGCTCAGGGAGAACCTCTGCCCACCCCAGCCCTGAGCTGAGCAGGGTTTGCCTGGCAGGGCTGAGCACAAATTCAGCCGGCCATGAGCATGGCATGGAAAGGGGCTGAGAAAGGGGCTGGGAAAGGGGCTGGGAAAGGGTGTCCAGGCAGATGAGGGACACTCCTGTCCCCTCACACTGGGAAAAGCTGCAGGAAAAGCCTTTCCAATGACTGACACTGCCAGGACATGGCTGGTGCATCCCCTGGGCTCCAGCACCTCCTGTGCAGTGCTGGTGCTGTCCTGGGCCTGGTCCTGCCCTGGGTCTGATCCTGGTCCTGTCCTGGGTCTGATCCTGGTCCTGCCCTGGGTCTAATACTGGTCCTGCCCTGGGTCTGATCCTGGTCCTGCCCTGGGTCTGATCCTGGGTCTGATTCTGGTCCTGCCCTGGGTCTGATCCTGCCCTGGGTCTGATCCTGCCCTGATCCTGGTCCTGCCCTGAGCCTGGTCCTGTCCTGGATCTGGTCCTGGTCCTGCCCTGGGTTTGGTCCTGATCCTGCCCTGAGCCTGTCCTAGGCCTGATCCTGGTCCTGTCCTGAGTCTGATCCTGGTCCTGTCTTGGGTCTGGTCCTGTCTTGGGTCTGATCCTGGTCCTATCCTGGGTCTGATCCTGGTCCTGTCCTAGGCCTAGGTCTGGCCCTGCCCTGGGCCTGCTCATGCCCTGTGTCGGCTCCTGCTCCCTCTCTGTTCTTGCTCCATCCCTGGCCCTACTCCAGGTCTTCTCCTGCCCTGGGTCAGCTCCTGCAGCTCAGACTGTCTGCAGGGACTCACATCCAGCTCTCCCAGCCCTGTCCTGCAGTTCTTTTCCAGCCCTGTCAGCACCCTCAGCCAAGGCATCCCTGGCAGCTCGGGCTGGATTCCGTTTGGCCTCACGCATCATCACCAGCCTTGCCAGTCCATTCAGGCCCGGGGTGATGATGTGTGAGGCAGAAAAAGCCCAGCCTGGCCTTCAGGTGCTGGGCACAGCCACCACAGGGGCAGGGCCATGCTCCTTCCTTGGTCCCTGTGAGCCAGGGTGACCTGGGAACCCTCGAGGCTGCAGCAGCTCCTGGGCTCAGCAGGGTGAAGATCCCCCTGTGGGGATTTTGCTTTGGTTTTCTTCTCTTTAAGGGGAGCCTTGATGGGCACATGAGTATTTTTAGGAGTGGCCTGGCATCAGATTAATAAATATATCCCGAGCTGGACTGTTCTGTGTGGGATTTTCTGTTCCCACCACCCCATATTAGGAGATGCGGTTCCAAAATAACTGCAAATACCCACAGCCCTGCAAATAACCCACTGGAAACTGCAGAGCAGGGGGCAGAGCCAGGCAGGAGCATCCAGAATGCTCAAAAATCATATTCCAGACATTTTCTGGCAGGAATGGAAAAGCAAACCATGGAAGGTTCTGGAATATGCGCAGGTAAACACTGAGTGTGCAGAATTCCACGTGTCTGGAATCATGTGCTGTTTGCTTGAACTGGCATGGGAAAGGTTTTTTAGGATGGTGACCAAACAGCCTCAGGGTTTGGGTTTGAAGGTGATTGAGCTGGGTTTTGGTCCCTGAATGTTTCCAAGGGTTGATGGCACCACATGGAATCACAACCCAACAGATAATTACAGGTGTGTGATGAGCAGAGTGAGGAAAACCAGGGAGATCCCCCTGAGAATCCAGAAACTTCCCTTCTGCAGCTTCAGGTTTGCACCCAGCAGGGAGAAAAGGCTGGGAAGGAAGGTGTGGATCCATGAGGAGGGTGAAAGTTTAAGTAAAATTCTCATTTCTTCTCATTTCATGTGGAATTTAGAGCATTCACACTGTTCAGGAATGCCAGGATGGGACACAGAGCTGATGGATACCAACAATTTCCAGCACTTTCAAGGAAAGCTGGATTTTTTGATTGGTCCTGATGGTGTGGGATGAGCTGCAGAGCTGCACACCTGGAAAATCAACCCTGAACCCTCCTGGAAATGCTCCTGTTTGCTCCTTTTCCATCAGTTTATTTCTAGAACCTCAAAAATCCCATCCCAAAAGGCTCCACCAGACAGATGCGCTGCTCTGGAAGCCAAACCTCAGCTGTGTTTGTGTGTTGTGTGGATTCATGGGCTCAAGGTAGAGATGTAAGAGCCAGAACACAGGTTTAGAGCAGGACTTTTAGAGAATTAGGTGGTAAAAAGAGAGATTCTCCACCCTGGGCTGTGTTTGGGGAGAAAACAGGGCAGGCAGAGTGGCCAAGAAGTGCAGAGAGTTGAGTTATTTTTCTAACACCTTTTCTGACCACCTCTGCTGATTCTGGTGATTTATTTGTTTATTTTCGGGTTTAAAGGACTTCTCTTTTTCAGCCAGAAGAGCAGAGAGCTGTCAGCAGGGCTGGCACCCCCAGCAGTCCAAGAGCTCAGTCTGGCTGTGGGAGTGGAGCAGGGAGGGATTTAAACTGAAAACAGGGGGAAATCTGGGCTAATTCACCCCAAATCATCATGGGACAGCATTTCAGCACTGTCTGTGCTGCCAGGCAGGATGTGCTTGGTTCTTCCTCTACCAAATGTGCTCCTCAAGCTTCTCTAAGTGCCACAAATCCTTTTTGGGGTGCTGGGAGAGTTGCCTTGTTCTCCATTGGAAGGCAGAGCCAAGGAATAATCCCATTTTCCAGCCATTTTTGTACCAGCAGAGTTTGTGTGTCGTGTCTGACCTCCTGTAACAAGGTTAAACCACAAGGATCCCCTGGAGAAGTCGCCATTCATCTTTTATATGTGAAGATTTTCGAGTATAGAGAGGGGATAAACCTAATACGGTGTTTAATGGGAAAAAATTATGACACCAATAACACATCTGTGTCTGTAATTTCACAGGTTTTCTCTCTGTATATTTATATATGTATATATGTATAATTTAATATCAGCCTCAGGGTTGTGGTCTCACATGTCATCAGCTTGCAGGAAACTGGATCCTTGGCCTAAGTATCAGATGAGTTGCTAATGTTTGGAAAAAAAGCAAAAAACATGCTTTAGGTCTCTGTTTTATGGCTGTTATTGAAGTAAGAATTTGTGATTGTAACCGGAGTGCTCGCCTGGCCAACATGTTTTCATTATTGTCTGGATAATTGAAAGTCCAGGCAGATTTGGATGCTGGGGAGACACTGCTCAAGAAGGTCTTGGAGCTCCCAAGTGTTGAGGTGGCTCAAATTGAGGATGAATATATGAATATATTTCAGTATTTAATGCAAGGTTTGAATGTTTGTTTTATTCTGCAGATGTGGCTGATTAACTTGTGCTTAATTCATTTCCAGTTCTGGTTCTGCAGCACTCCCAGGCTGTCACCCACAGCTCTGCTCTCCTGAGCTGCACTTTGGCTTTTCAGGCTCAATTTTGCTGCAGTTCAGGGTAAATAATCCATGAAAATGTTATTCCATTGTTGTGGAAGGAATTGTGCCAAGGGAAGGGAGATTCCCTCTTGTGGGAGCAAAACCTTTCTGGTCTTTGGAGATGCACCTATGGAAAGAAGCTGCTGGAAAACCAAGCCTGAAAAACCAAGTTTAGACATCTCTGTCCACATCCCAGAAACTCTTGAGGAGTTTCTGTTCGATTTTGTTTGTTATTGCAAAAAATGGGTGATCCTGGTCCAGTTCATGGCTAAAAAAGCCCCAGAACCTCGATTTATGGGCAGGAATTGATATTTATTGAGAATTCCCACAGCTGGCAGGGCAGGAATGGGGATTTAACCCCAAAGGTCCTGTGTGTCACTGAGACACGATGACAGGGGCACCTCTGTGCCACAGTCCAGGTCTATTCCTGCTCCCTGGGTGAACACAGCATTCAAACCCTCAGGATTTATGAACCCAGAGCTTTCCCCACCACGTTCACCCCAGAGCTGACACACACACAGCAAAAGGCAAATGAGTTTTGCACGGTAATCCTTATTAACTGGGCAGAACTGGGAAATGAAACCCAGCAAAAAAACCTTTGGGTGGCTTTGGCAAACACCTTGGGACTCGTGTGCCAGCTTTCTGGATCCTTTAATTGGATGCACGTGTCTGTGCTGACAGAAACGGGGGCTTGGGCCCTCATTAATCTTCACACAGCAGAGGCAAGGGGTGCAGAGTGGAGCAGCCCAGCCTGGCGCTCTCCAATTTGGGGGAAAAGCCTTTGAACAAGTGAGGGAAAAGCCAAGTCCATCCTGAGCTCTGCAAGGAATTAATTATTCACCTGGGCTCTCCCCCATCCCAGCTCCTAAACCCATAAATCCCCTGAGCAGCAGACATCCACCAGCTTCTCTCTGAATCAGGGCCTTTATGAACATCTCAACTTGCTGGGGGAAGATTCATGGCCTGAGCTGCCTTTAAGTATTTTTGTTATGAATAGGAACCCTTAAACATTTCCTTCTCATTTAATTTATCATTTTTTTTTCGGGCTTTCAACACCGTGTACGAGTTAGAAATAATGGGAGGCAAAGTCTGTCCCTGAGAAAAGGGACTTAAAATAATAAAGCGTGCCCTGGGAAGGAGAGGGGTGAGGAGAATAAATTGCCCATTAGCAGCAGGGACCAGTGTCCCCAAATATTGACTTTATTCCATGCTGGAGCATGTTGGACATGAAGTTTCTACTTAATTTTGGAATATCCTGTAGGATGATGATACCCAGAATCACTACAGCTCAGCCATTCCTCTATTCAAGCTCATTTTTAATAATTAATAATCAAAATCTGATGATTTACTTACTCTTGCACCAGTGGGGTTGGGTTTTTGCTGTGTGTTTGGGGATTTTTTAATTTTGTTTGATTTTTTGCATGTTTTGTTTGTTTCTTTGGGGTTTTTGTTATGGTTTTGTATTGTTTGTTTTCATTTTTTAGGGTTTTTTTGCCTCGCAGGCTGACAAAGTTCAGGCTGTGGTTTGAATTAGGGGTTCAAACAAATCAAAAGGAAACAGTGACTTCCTTCCCACTCAGGTATCCCAACAATAAACCTGAGGAGATTTCACTTGGAAATGGATTGTGGATTTACCAATACTTTTGCTGAGTCCCTTTTACAGCTTGCCATGTCATTTAACATCCCAACAGAGCACAAAACCTAACGCTAATAATATATTTAAAGCTTAAAACTGAGCTGTGTTTAGACTGAAAACTTTGTTTATGGCATCCTGGATGAACCAAAAAATGGCAAAATCTGAGAAAATGCAGATTAAAGTTAAAATTTTTGTACAGAAACCCCTTGGAGTGTTCAGTGAGGAAGATCTGTGCCTGAAATGCAAATTCTGCCCTGCTCTTGGGTGAGTGAAATAACAGCCTGCTTTTCTCAGCTGCTGAAAGCCCCTTTCTATTTGGTAATTTGGTTCTTTGCCTTTTCAAAGGGAAATTTCATCCATCTGATTTTTTCCTGGGTTCTGTTTACAGGTGACAGATGGATTTCCAAATGTGCAACTCCTCACCGGGGCCACAGTGACCCTGCCCTGAGCAGTGCTGTGTGCAAGGTGTGTTTGGGGAAAAATGGAAATTTTTGGGGAGTTCCAGGAGAAAAAATTGGGCATTTTTGGGGATTTCAGGAGAAAAATGGGATTTTTGGAGAGTTTCAGGAGAAAAATGGGTATTTTTGCTGGATTTTAGGAGAAAAATGGGTGTTTTTTGTAATTTCATGAGAAAAATAGGCAATTTTGGAATTTCAGGAGAAAAATGGGCATTTTTGAGAATTTTAGGAGGCAAATGGGCATTTTTGGAAATTTCAGGAGGAAAACAGGGATTTTTTTTGAATTTCAGGAGAAAAATGGGATTTTTAGGGGGAATTTCAGGAGAAAATGGGCATTTAGGGTAGTTTCATGAGGAAAATGAACATTTTTGGGGGAGTTTCAGCAGAAAAATGGGCATTTTTGGTGGATTTTGGGAGAAAATGGGAATTTTCAGGAATTTCATGAGAAAAATGAGCATTTTTGGGATTTCAGGAGAAAAATGGGCATTTTGGAGGATTTCACAAGAAAAATGGGTATTTTTTTGGGAGTTTCAGGAGAAAAATGGGCATTTTTCTCATTTATCCCAATCGTGCTTTTTCTAAAATCAGTGCCAACCCTCAGGAGCCTTTGGGGGAAGCAGCTCTCAGCTTGGTGTTGAGTTCATCTTCCCACCTGGTACCTGCATGCCCTGGCATCTCTTCCAAGCCAAATTTTAGGAATAAAACACCTGGAGAAAACGAGAACTCCCAACTCATCACCCCTCAGGGCTTCTCTTCTTCCCACTGATTGAGGAGAATATTTTTTTCTTTCCCCCTGTTCCAAGCCAGGCTGAAGACGGCCTGTGTGGTTTCATCTAATCTGCTCCTGGAACTGCCACCAGCACGTTGGATAGCTGGGATTTGGAATGTTAACCACAGAATCAGCCTGAGGAATTTATAATTCACCTCAGCCATGGTGGGATTTGGTACAAGAAGATCATTATTACCTCGAGATGGCCTTCAGGTCATTAATTTAAATTAGAAATGCCTTCAAACAGGATATTGTGCTCCTTCCATAGGATTTAAAGCTTAAATAAGCTCCAGAAATCCTTGCTGCCAGATAATTCTGTTGGCAAATGTGGATCACCACTTCCTGACAGTGCCTGTGGTTGTTGAAAGTGGCATTAGAGAGGTTCTTAATTGTGTTAATTATTATTGTTGCCTTTAAAGGACTGAAGCCTCACACAAGATAATCACTTGTCACTGTTCTTTGGGGATTTGGCACTGGAGGGGAGGTGGTTTCTTGCATAACTGGATTCAGGCTAAAATAACTGTGACCTTGTAAATGAGGTGGATGTTTCCTAGGGCAGACAACTCTTGGAACAGAGGAGGCTGTGGGAGGGAGGTGTAGCTGGAAAGGGAATTTTTAACAACAGGAGACAGCACTGGGAAGTGGGAAAGGCTGAAGGAAGGACTGGGAGGGAGCTGGGTATGATGGGTGAATGGAGATCCAAAAATGATTTAAATATCTGAGGGTGCAGAGATGCTCCAGTGCAATGAGAGGGTTGGAGTGGAGGCAGGGCTTTGGCTCACTCTGGGGATGGAAATATTGGAAATCAGCTGCCAAACTGACCTGATAGCTGGGAAATCATCTGCCAAACTGAACTGATCAATTTGGAAATGATCTGCTGAAGTGAACTGATCAGTTTGGAAATCAGCTGCCAAACTGAACTGATCAGATCGGAAATCAACTGCCAAACTGAACTGATCAGATCGGAAATCAACTGCCAAACTGAACTGATCAGGTTGGAAATCATCTGCAAACTGAACTGATCCATTTGGAAATTATCTGCCAAACTGAGCTGATCAGTTGGGAGATCATCTGCCAAACTGAGCTGATCAGATTGGAAATCATCTCCCAAACTGAACTGATCAGGCTGGAAATCATCAGCCAAACTGAACTGATCCATTTGGAAATCAGCTGCCAAACTGACCTGATCAGTTGGGAAATCAACTGTTAAACTGACCTGATCAGATTGGAAATTATCTGCCAAACTGAACTGATCAGGTTGGAAATCAATTGCCAAGCTGAGCACCAGCCAGCTCAGAGGGCAGAGCCTGCAATTTCTGCTTCTTTCTTGCTGTGGATGTGCCACAAGCAGAGCTCAGTGCCTTGGCCTCTGCTCCATCCTCAATGCCACAGCAATCTGATTTTTAAAAAAGCTCCTCCCAAAACTTAGCACTAAGCTGTGCTGCCAGGCTCAGCAGGAAAGACCCAGCAACATTTAAATTAACAGCTACAAACTTTGCCCTCTTCGTGGTTTCAGTCAACTCCTCCACCTTTAATTCTGATTTCCTTCCCAGTCTGAATTCCCCTGTTCAGAACGGGGATTACCTCACCCCCAGGCTTTCTGTGTGCCCCAGAATTGCAGCGAGGGGCTGAGCTGTCGGTGCTGCAGCATCCAACCTGCTGATTGCAAACGTACCTGAGGAGGTGTTTGCAGTGAGTGTTGGGTGATCACAGCACACACAAAACCCAGATCCTCCCAGACCTGGGGCAGCAACCTTCATTCCTGCAGGCTGCAGCCTTTTCTCCTTGTTTAATGATGATTTTGAGTTTTCCTCAAAAGGCATTTTGTCGTTGGTCCTTCTTGGAAAGCTCAGAGTGGCTGCTCACTGCTGGTTGTGGATAATACAAAATTATTATTATAACACAAAATTGGGTTTTTTTCTCCTTTCTTAACCACCCAGAGCTGTCCCATTCCTCGCTCTGTCTTCCCAATTCTTGCTAACTGAGGGAAGGAAAGCTCCCTGGCAGTTTGCCACACTGAAACCCCCCAGCCCTGATTTATTATCACCAAAACCAGCTGCAGATGTTGGCTGGGCCAGGGCTCTGCTGCCAATTAGGGCGGCTCATGCAGAGATTCCTGCTCTGTTTGCCTGGCACTGATGATGGGGAGTTTCAGGAGAAAAAATTGGGCATTTTTGGGGAGTTTCAGGAGAAAAATGGGCATTTTTTGCGAATTTCACAAGAAAAATGGGCATTTTGGGGGAGTTTTAGGAGAAAAACAGTGATTTTTGGGAATTTCAAGAGAAAAATGGGCGTTTTGGAAGATTTCAGGAGAAAATGGGCATTTTTGGGGGAGTTTCAGGAGAAAAATAGGAAATTTTGGGAATTTCAGGAGAAAAATGGGCATTTTGGAGAGTTTCAGGAGAAAAAAGGGAAATGGGTTTCACCTGGCCAGGTATGGACTGCAGCAGTGTGGGAGGAGGTTGAGGCCAGATTTCAGGGATTTCAGCCCATTTTTTGGGTTTTTTTCTGTGTTAATGAACCCTAAAATTCCACACTGAAACTCTTCCCCAGCCTGTGTGGTTTGGGGGGTTTGAAATTTGTCTGGGGTTCACTGGAAGTTTGTCTGAACTTTCGTGTATTGGAAAGAAACTTTGAGTTTTCAGCAGCCTCCAAACCTCAGCTCAGCCCCTCTGCCTGGGAGGGTTTGGTTTCTGAAACCATTTGGGGAATGGTGGTAGAAAATGATTTTCAGGGAATTTTTGGTTCAAAACAGCAGCACTGACAACTGTGGAGACAGGAGAGGAAGAGATTCAAACATTTCCAGTGTTGCAAAGCACAGCCAGCCTCAGGTTTGATATTTCCTCCTGCTGTTAATCCATTATTTAAATCAAATTGGTCACAAATCTAGATAATCTCATTCAAAATTAGGGCGATATCAAACATGATTCCTTGAATCCCTTTTAACTACTTCTATTACATTTTTGGTCTGTGATCTTTGTGGCAATTTCAGCAATCATTTCCCAATGTTGCATTTCCAGTGCTCCACGTGACCTGTTCCATCCACAAGGCTGCTCTAAATATTACAAACATGATGAATATCACCAGCTTGGATTTTCAACACTCTGTGCAGCATTGCAACTGCAATTTGACCAAGTTCAATACAGCTGAGGTCTGTGGGAATTAAAATGGGGTGGAATTATCTGAGTGCAGAGTGAAATAAATGTGTGAAATCGTGGGAGAGGAAAATCTGAGATATTTTCATTCATTGGTCTCATTTGAACTTTTGATGGGAGGATGCTCCTATGGATTGTGGCCCTTAGAAAGGAGCCTAAATAATTTATTTTTCCTTAAATCAGTGTTTTTTAGTGTTGTCCAAAACTCTTGAAATTCAGCAAAAAATAATCTGCAACTTATTAATTCTCACAGACCTCCTTAACACAGGGTTTATATTTATGCTGTGTCCAGAGATTTTCTAAAAATAAATAAATAGTTCAGGAAAACTTAAAGCTGCCTTTTCCCAAACATTTACCCCTTCCATGGTGTGTCTGTGTCCACCTTTTTATGATTCCTATAATTTTGAAGGTCAATAGGAAATAAATAAAATCTCAGGCTGTGGGAAATGGATTTGTAGAGAATTCTCCAAGCCTGACAGAAAGCTCACACAGTGTGAGCATCTGTATGCAAATTTTGAAATAAATGCTGACTTGGAAATGCCATGGAATGGGACAGACATTGCTGAGAGAGAAATGGAACTAGAAACAAGTTTCAAAGGATGGTTTTGTAAAAAAGACTGGATACTTTGGAGAAATAGAACTGTCAAAGATGCACTGTAGGAGCCATGAGGGGTAATTTTAGATTATTAACTTTAAGACATTTACAGCATGGTTGCTAGGCCAAGAAACACTTATAATCTATTGTAATTAGGAAATAGTTGGCTTCTGATTGTGATGGTGTGAATTAAAACATCTGTATTGTCTCATGAGACAATGAGATTGAAAATGGAATAAAAGAGAGAGAGTCAGTCTCTTCACATGAGACTGAAAATGGAATAAAAGAGAGTCAGTCTCTTCAATGAGACTGAAAATGGAATCAAAGTTTTTGCCCCATCTCTGGGTCAGAAAAGGGCCTAATCCAACAGTTTATAACCTGTGTATTTCCAGCTCTGGATATTGGATTTAAAAGCAGCTCTCAGTGAGTTCCTCGGGTATCAAGCGCTGAGTGCTCCACATGGAAGGAATTCCTTGTACACACAGGAGATCAGAGCCCATTAGCCACCAATATTAGATTAAATGAGACTAAACACTACAGAGGGTGATTTTTCCCTTCTCCCAGAGGTTTATTATTGCCCTAATGCAAAGCACTGCTTTGCTGGAGAGACTTTGCTGTGTTTAGTCTTTCCCCAGCTCGGGATGCTCCGAGGGGATCCCGGAATTTCAGGCCTTATCTCCAAAGCAATCTGATGCACGGCCCCAGCAGAACTGAGGGGTGAAACTCTAGAGCTGGGCTTTGCTCTGATTTAATAGCAACATAAAAGACTTGATTTTCCCCTTTAAGGGCTGAGATGGATTTCCCCATGAAGATGTGGTGTTGTGTTACCGGAACGCACCGAAAGGATTTTTTTTTGCAAGCAAAGCCCCCCAGTAAAGTTCCACAGCTCCTGTTTGGGGTTGAGGGATTGGGATGATGCTTGAGAAGGGCCAAAAACCTAAAACAGCCACCTAAAAAGCAGGAAAAGAAGTTTGGGTAGTGCTGAAGCTTCCCTGGCAATGACACTTGGCTGAGCTCTCTGGGCATCCCCGGCGCTGTGTGTGCTCAGTGTGTGGGATGAGGCTCTGCAAGGAGGAGGTTTTGTTTTGTCTCTGCTTTGTCTGTTTGGGAAACTGAAAATTGGTTCCTTCCAGCAGGAATTGCTGCTTGCCAACGGGACACACTCCCTGGGATCTAAATGTTGTTTGGCTTGTGGCAGAGCTGGTGAATGCTGCGTGTCTTTCTTCATTTTTCACTTTCTCTGAAGAAAAATGCCATGAAAATTTTCTGTTGGGTCTTCTCAGGGTGTTAAGTGATGCTTGGCCAAGTGAGTTCTACTTAAATCTCAGAGATCCACAGGGAAACAACAAAATTGACACAAATTATGTCCTGTTTTCTTCTGCCCAAACCCAAATCAACCCTTTCCTCCAGCTCTGGAAATTTCTGCACTGCAGGATTCCAGTGGATCCTAAATTCCCTCCAATGGGGGAATCTGAGCAAAACAAATCCCACATTCTGCTCAGAATTTTTTTTTTGCCACCCAAATGTGACACAAAAATGTTGCCAAAACCACGCTGAATCCAAATGCTTCACAGAACTCAGTCAGGTTTTCCTGAATTTTTATTTCAGAAGGAAAAAAAAAAAGCTGCAGCAGAATAAAATAAATCCTGGTCATGCTGTTATCAAGTGTCACTCTGGATTTTCAGGGATTTCTTCTAAAATTTTTTTCTGTAGAATGAACATAACACCGTTAGAAATTTGAAACTGGAGTAAAGTTTGGATGTAATAGAATATTTCCATCCACTCAGGTTTTAAATGACCAAATTGATTTTGGAATTTTGCTCTTGCCTAAAAACCCATGAAATTTAAAAATCGTAGAATTCTTTGTGAATTGAAACCCCCTTTTCTGCACACACCTGGTTTTCCCTTCCTGTGAGGTGGTGCAGAAATCTTTGAGTAGTTCAGTGAGTATTTTACACCTGGTACCTGCTCACCTGTGGTGGGGATGAATTCCCACCAAGAATTTTCTGTCAGGTCCGAAAGACACATCTGCAAAGGAAGGAATGATCCTGAATCTCCAAAATCCCAATGAACTGCCTCAACCGCAACATTAATATTTATTTTGGTGATGTTTGGAAGGGTTTTATTGTAATTAATAATGACCTGAGCAGAGCAGCAGCAGCTGCTTTTGTGTTTGGTGGAACCAAAGACAATATTTTCTGATTTAAGAGGTCTTCACAGGTGATTTCAACCTCAAGCCTTAAATAAAAAGGAACCTGCAGAAGAATTTTGCAACCTAGAGATCCACAACAAGATAAGATGAATATAAGAGGTGCAACTACTCCAGGTTGTTACCCTGTGTGTTATTCTGCTACTGACACTAATTTGGTGTAGAACTTCAGAATGTGAGTACAAAAAAATATTTTAGATTAAAATGGAGCAAACCTTGTGCCCTGATGGAGTGGGGAGTGAAATCCCTTTGGGAAAAGAGGAGCCAGCAAATGTTGGTGGGCCTGGTGTGGCTGGAACATCTCATCAATGCTCTGCCTTTAATTGAGTTCTTTCACTTTTAATTACATCTGGACACAGGGAACCCAAGGCCATGGGCAAAGTCTCACCTGCTTTGTCCAGAAATCTTCATTTACACCCTGATGGGCAGGATTTGGGTTAAAATTTGCAGAGTTGGGATGATTCTCTGTGATATTTGTGCTCCTCAGCCAAAACAGGAGGAATTTTGCAGCGTACAGATCCACAAGAAGATAAGATGAATATAAGAGGTGCAGCTACTCCAGATTGTTACTAATTATTATAATATAATAATTATAATATATTAATTATAGAAATTATTATTAATTTGGTGTACAACTTCAGAATCTGAATCTCCATTTTAGATTAAAATGGAGCAAACATTGTCCTCTGATGGAGTGGGGAGTGCAATCCCTTTGGGACAAAAGGGTTTTTGTCCCTGACAAGAGAGGAGCCAGCAAAGAAAGGTTGGTGGGCCTGGTGTGGCTGGAACATCTCATCAATGCTCTGCCTTTAATTGAGTTCTTTCACTGCTCATACACTTTTAATAACATCTGGAGACAGGGAACCCAAGGCCGTGGCTTCTGTTTCTGATAGATTCCTTTGCACTGAGATTTAATGGATTAGCCAAAATGATGTGAAAAAATGGATCTCTGATTTATGACCTGCAATTTTTCGCTTACTGCAGCATTTTTTTCCCCCCTCAATCAGTGTTTTCCACCCTGTTAAAGCCTTGTGTGAATAAGTGCTATGTTGTGTTTCTGGATTTGCCCCGAGGGCTCATCAGACGACCCTTTGCCTACAGTCCCCACCAGGCCATTTAAACAGGAAGTTTAATTTTATAGTATTAAAAAAGAGAAAACGGTACTTAATTATCTGGCTGTGAAACAGCAGTACTCTTTCTTAATTTTAGTAGCTAATAAAATGCTGTTCCTGCAGTTAACTACTTCTGGTCCAAATGCACTACAATTTTGGCTATTTGAATAGAATATTTTATGAACTGTTATATATTGCACTACAGTTTTTAAACTCTGCTATGACATATTTCTCTCAAGATTTATTAGCATTTTTTATTTAAAACAATATATTAAAGAGAGGAGAAAGAGTAATCTTAGCTAAAATTCAAATATTAGAAAAACATAACATAGACCAAATCTTTTCATTTAACTTCTCCCCCCTCCTCCTCCACCTTCTCCTCTCCCACCGTTGCTATAAAAAAGTTTTTTGGAACAACAACCCACACCTGCATCATTAATTCAATATGTCTTCCAACATGACTCAAATCAGAGTATCAGTTTCAGGGGCCATTTGCTACTTAAATGACTTTATGAAAACAGAACAATGAGCTGCCCCTATGCAGCCCTGACTCCAACTCTGGCTAAAATAAACCTCAACATCTTTTATATCCCCGTGCATTTCTTTCTTTCCCAACAGTTTTCTCTCTGCTCCCCTCCCCTGGAGCAAGCAGGCTCATTAAGTGCCAGGTCTGTTGTGTGCAACTGTCTTTAAAAACTCGTTAATGCCTCGAGCTGGGGCAGGGTGTCTGTGCCCAAGCCCATCTGGAAGTCTGCTAAATTCAAAATTATTTGGGGTAAAAAGCCTTTTGTCTCAGGCCAGGCTCTGAGGGAAGAGGCTCCTTGCTCATATTGACAATATTGGGGTTTTTTCCCCATTTGAAGGTGCTGAGGGAGGAATGGTGCAGATGGCAGGAGATGTGTTGGTCCCATCGTTGCAATGGGTTGAGGGTGAGCACTAGGAGGATTTTGTTCCTCAGATTTTGGGTAAAAGAAAGGCTCCCTTACAAAGCTGGGGCTGATCGACCACCTCAGCTTGTGATGGGGAGGTTTTGATGAGATATTAGGAAAAAAGTCTGCACAGAAAGGGCAAACAAAGCCCCTCAGGGGTTACACCCAAAAATTGACCACAGGTCTCAGGTTTTTATATTTTTATAAGTTTGGTCCATTTGCATATTTTGGTTCAATCTTCCAATTACAGCTTCAGGTAATGAAGGAATTTACCCCAAGTTTGCTCACCCCAAACTCATTTTTGTTTAAGATTTTTGGGTCCTGAGTCAGTGAGGTTTCCTTGATTGCCAGGCCTGGAGAGGAATTGTTGTGTCTGCCCAAAATGGGGAAGCAGCAGCTCCCACTGTCCATGGAGTTTAGAGTTCTACACTAAAGAACTGCAGAGTTACAAATACATGAAAAATAGGAAAGCTCAAATCCTGAGGCATCAGGATGATCCTTCCAGCTCAAGAGATTTTAAGTGTCCAAAAAGGATGTGACACTTGGGGACATTGTTTAAAGGTGAACATCTATAGCATGGTGTGGCTAAAGTTGATAGGCCAAAAACCACTTATAGTGTATTGTAATTAGGAAATAGTTGGCTTCTGATTGTGATGTGGTGAATTATAACATCTGTATTGTCTCACCCTTCATATGGGACTGAAAATGGAATAAAAAATTTTTAAAATACCTCTGAGTTGCCCCATCTCTGGGTCAGAAAAGGCTCAGTCCAACAGGCCCACACAGTTCCTCCCAAGTCAGGTCCCCTCTAAAGGAAATGATCTCTGTTTGCTGAAGGGATCAAAGCCCAGCGAGCATCTGCTGAGCCTTGGCTGTCACTTAGCGATGGGGGACACACAACCCCTGCTGCTCCCCCTCCATGGAACAGCAGCCAGGTGAAAAAGGAAACCCTTGCCACCAATTATGTGAGGAATAATAATAATGACAATGATAATGATAATAATAATAATAATAATAATAGTAGTAGTAGTAGATTATAATTACATACTATATCTAATATATTATGTAGAGAGATATCTATTATAAATTATCATTATTATAGTTATTATTAAAGTATAAATAAAATAAAGTATAAATAAAAGTATAAAAGTATATATATTAGAGAATACTTAATAAAATATAAACAAAAAGTATACTAATGCTAATGCTAATGCTAATGCTAATGCTAATTCTAATACTAATACTAATACTAATACTAATACTATTTTGTGTAATTATATATATTATAATTACATACTATATCTAATATATTATATATCTTTTATTATATTATATATATATTAGATATCTATATTATATATATTAGATATCTATTATATAGTTATTAGTATTATTAAAGTATAAATAAAATAAAGTATAAATAAAATGTATTATTATGAATATTAAAGTATAAATAAATAAAGTAATAAAGTCTACTTAATATGGTATAAATAAAAGTATAAAAGTATATATATTAAAGTATACTTAAAGTATAAATAAAAAGTATAATAATACTAATAATACTAATAATAAAATTTTGTATAATTCTATATATTATAATTAGATATACTATATATTATATACTTCTTCTTCTTCTTCTTCTTCTTCTTCTTCTTCTTCTTCTTCTTCTTATTATTATTATTATTATTATTATTATTAT
>JAWWEX010000084.1:5278032-5288180 GCA_035583215.1 Arremon brunneinucha | reverse complement strand
TGGGTGAAGATTTTAGGGACATCCCAGCACCCCTGGGGAGGAGGGCAGAAGAATTCCCAGCTCTCACCTGAATAATGCTGGAAGGAAGATGTTTGGTTGATGTGCAATTCATGAAGGTGCCCAAAATTAGATGTACATGAGCAGGTAATGAGCAGGTTCCTTTTAGAACCACTCTCAAAGCTGGTTGAGTCTTCTTGAGCATGAAACCTGATGGAAACTTTAACAGAAAATATTTCACTTCTACTTCTCAAATCAGGCCTTGACTTTTGGGTGAGATATGGGAGAGATGATCCTTGCTGAGACATCAAGAACTGATTACCAAATTATTTTTTATTCATAATTGATTAGGATGAACACAGTCTATATCTATATTAGACTCATCTCTGGAGCTCCAGCTTTGGCTTTCCCTATTCTCTGTTTCCTGGCCCATCCTAGACCCAAAGATGTGCCACCAGACAGGTGAGAAGTGAAAAAATTCTCTGCTTGTTCCATTCAATGTTCTCAAATCCTCCCAGCACTTGAAAGAAAAGGCTCTAAAGTGCTCTTAAGGGTCATATTGTGCCATTTTTGTGCAACAGCAGTGTCACAATAACTTGAGGTGAGCCCCTGGCCCACAAAACCGCTTTTCAGGTGTTTGGTTGTGATGCTGAGATTTAGGCATTGATGCATCCAGAGGGAATGATGTTGGTGGGAACCATTAGGAGAGTTCAGGACATGGTGAAATATTAAATTACACAATTTTTCTAAACCTTTCCGTGTTCATATCTGTGCCTGACTGAGGCAGAGATCCCAAACCATCCCAGATTCACTTTGTCCTGCAGACAGCAGCTCCCTTTGGGGAACAAGAGGCCTCTGTGGAAGGAAGAGCTGAACTCCAGTGACTCCTTCGGGTTTGACTCCTTGCAATTCTGACCTGAGGCTAATGCCCCATTATTCCAGCAGTGGCTGCTTGCTTGCTGTCATTTCAGGCACCCCTCAGTGCCAAGCAGCCCTCAGTATTTACCCACCTGAGCCTTATCAGAGCCTGCTCTCTGTAACCCGGATCCCTGGGCCATTATGGAGATTTGGGGGCTGCTCTCAGTTAACACGCTCATTCTCTAAAGACAACATCCCAAATGAGTCTATTAGGGCTGGGAGCTGCTGAGCAGGCTGAGATCAGAGTGTTTGCACTTCGAATTTGCTCAATTGGGCCCTTTCCATTATTGAGGCTGGGTGGCTCCTGCTCCCCGCCCTTGTTCCCTGCATTAACTCTCTATTACCTTGTTTGTTCAATGCCAGCTTATGAATGTCAATTTGTTCTCCAATTAGCTCTGCCTTATTGACTGCCCTCAGACTGCCCAGCTAAGCTTTCTGAAGTGCCTATCACTATCAAAGTGATTTGTTTAATTTTTTAAAGGGATATAACTTTAATGCGTCCTTTTATTCTGCTGTTATCTTGGTTGCCCCTATCTGGAGTCCGTTTATGGAGTGGGGTTTGTTCTAATAGCTTCATATCTGTGTTAATATTTCGTGACAGTTTATGTACTTAACTCGTGTGGGAGACACATTAATTCTCCTCTCCTGGCTGTGATGGACTGGCAGGAACCTGTGAGAGGAAGAGAAATTTCCCAGAGGTCTGGAGGGCAAATGCAGATGGGGTTTGTGGAGGAAAATTAACAAATTAATTTACTTGAGCATCTCGTTCCCTCTGCCACGTACAGGGGAGATTTTCCTCTGTGGGACTCAGCAATATCCTGGTTTTCCCAGTACATCAGGTGTTGGTGGAGAAGGAATTATGGAATATCCTGAGCTGGAAGAGACCCACAAAGATCCTCCAGACCAAATCCTGGCCCTGCACAGACACCCCAACAATCCCACCCTGTGGTTAACTGGTGGTACTTGAGATAAAACAAACACCTCAGGCATTGGTTTTTTGGAGTTTCCCATTCTTTTTTCCCATTTATCTCCGTAAAATTGAAGTGTCAAAGCCTTTCCTCTCATTTCTGAGTTCTTTTTTTAAGCAACACAGGGAACATCTGGATGGGAAGCAGGATCCAGGTGATTCCTGACTCTTCTCCAGACTTTCTGCTCTGGACATGTCTGGGAATTCTCTGTTCCTAGGAGCAGGGCTGGGTTTAAATTCCCTGTGTTGGTGTTTATTGGGAATTATCTGTCACAGCAGAGACAATAACACACAGCACAAATGGTTTATTTTTCATTCTTCCCTCTGAACTTCAAACATCCTCAACATCTTTGCCTGCCTTGGGTCTCCTGCTCCCAACCAGGAAAGGTTCCCTTTGATTTAGAGAAAAATTCCAGAGAGATGACACTGAGAACATTTTATGATGAGCTTTCATGGCTCTCCAGACTTTTTAGCAGTCAGTTTTAAAGTCTGGATGAAAAAATAAAAGAAAAATGAAAAGAAAAAAGAGGGGAAGAAAAAACGAGGAGAAAAAATAGGAGAAGAAAGAAAGAAAAAGGGGGAAAGGAAAAATCCTTTTTTTTTTTTTTCTAGAGCTTTTGGGAGAGGGAGGAAATTCAGTTTTTCCATCTGTTTTAGACTTGATTCATGACACCCAAAGGAACTGGACCCAGATCTTGTAGGGACACAAGGTGTGACACTGCAGGTGCTGAAGCTCTTTGAGAGACTTCCCAGACCCCTGATCCCAAGGGAATGTGGAATTCTGAGGGATCCCCAACTGCTGCCCACAACTGCTGGGAGTTCAGCCTGGCAAAATACAGAAATTAAATCAAACTTCAGATTTTCCTGCTCTTTTATTCCCTCTTTTCCACAGCAGCTTCTCTTCGTGTTTTCCCACCAATTTTTTTGACACTACTCCTAAAATCCATGGATAATTTCATTCATTGGCTCCCCAAGCACCACAAATATTGCTGTCACTTCTTGGCTTGGACATTCCAGTTCTGTTCTGATGGATTGGATCAGTGCTGCTGAGCAAGGAAGCACAAATCCAGCTTTGGTTTTGGTCAAATATTTCCCATGGTACAGCAATTTAATCCACTTTCTGAAAATAACTTTTCTTAGCCAACAATATTTTTTTCGTAAGCAATCCACCTCAAAAAAAAGTTATTTTGATTTGCTGAAGAAATAAAATTGGGGCAAAAGCACAGAGAACTTAAGAAGGGAGACAAGGAATGGTTGTGTGAGGGGTTTGCTGCTTTTTTCTGTCTGAGACAGGTGGGTTTGGGCATCAGAGCAGCGTCAATAAATGGCTTTTGCAGTTATCTAAATGCTTGGGCTCTGCTTGGGCGTTTAATCTCTTGTAAAAGCTGTTTATTGCTCTCAGTGCTGCTCTGCGAGGGCACAAATGCCACAATTAGGCCTCTCAGAGACTTCCCAAAACACAGCTGATTAAAGGTCAAGCAGAAAAATTGAGATGCTGCTCTCCTTAATGAAGAGAGCATAAAACTCCTGCATAAAGCTCAGAATCAGCCCCAAATCTGGGTGGGAGGATGGAGGGGATGTGGATCCTGGGGAGGGTGATGCCCTTGTGGCTGTGTTTGGTTTCCAGGTAACAAATTGCCATCACCAAAGGTGTTCCTGAAAGTCCATTTGAGTTCTCTCTTCCCCAGGCAGATTGTTAACCCCAAGGTGCTGTAAAATGTAAGTGGCATTTAGAGGTGGCATCACAAAGAAGGGGCAATCAAAGCTCATTAACACCGGCGTTTATAATTGCAGATTGCTGTAATTTGTGGTGGATTCGGGATTTATTTCAAGGGTGTTATTTCTGCTGTTGGGGGCTAATGAGTGGTGGGAGAAATTTATGTAAGTTTAGGCATTTCTGCTTCTTTAGCAACCAGTTGGCACCAAATGAAAATTTCAGCCTTTGGTTTGTGATCAGAACAAGCACCTCAATAAAAATTACACTAAATTTAGCTGGGGGGAACCCAGACCTTTCTAGGTTCTGGTTTTGGTCCCTCCTCTTGCAAGGAAAGGAATCATAAAATCATGGAATCATTAAGGTTGGAAAAGACCTGTACGATCATCAAACCAGTGCCACCACAGAACCATGTCCCCAGGTGCCACACCCACACGTTTTTTGAACACTTCAGGGATGATGACTGCACCACTGCCCTGGGCAGTCTGTGCCAGTGTTTTACAGCCCTTTCCATGAGAAAATCTGTCCTAATATCCACCCTGAGCCTCTCCTGGGCCAGCCTGAGGCTGTTCAGGGAGTTTTGCAGAGCCACAAGGTCCCCCTAGAGCCTCCTTTTCTCCAGGCTGAGCCCCTTCCCAACTCCCTCAGCTGCTCCTCAAAGATTTGTGCTCCAAACCCTTCCTGAGGATTTGTTTGTTTTAATTAAAAACCTGTGGAGGATGAGAATGAGGCACTTTCCTTCAGGGTTTTCAGGTAATGCCTGGAGGAGGAGAAGAGAGGAAGGAAAAGAGACTCTAGCAGTGGACAAATATTGGGATTGTGACCTCCAGCCACGTGTTCAGGGCACACAACAACTATTTAAAACATAAAGACAAGTTTCAGGCTTGGAAGAAGTCAGAGTGATCAGCTGGGGGCTACCTGAGCATCCTGGAGGCTTTCAGAGCATCAGAAATTCTGCCTTCAGTGTCTGCACCAATATTTGCTGTAGAAAAAGTGCAGCAAAACCTAAAAATCCCAGCCCAGCAGCATCTGTGCACTCCCAGCCAAGATGCCTGAGGAGAGCCTGTGATTGCTTTAATTTTTATTTTTTTTCTGCATGTTGACGACATTAAAAGATGTGCAAGTTTTATTTTTTGACTGCACTCATCGTTCACAAACAGAAATAAAAATGCAAACCCTCCAATTTAAGTCCTTCAGCCAAAAATATGTCGATTTGCAAAGCAAAAAATAGCAGCCCCTGCTATCCTTGACAGCTGCAGTTTGGCTGATTTTAGGAGATATCCCGAAAGGTGAGCTTGCAAGGATGTCATATCTGACTCTTATCTTTGAATCCCATATACTTATGTTTATTAAAATCAATATAATCCATTAGCCTACTTTGTTTCCATTTTTAATAATCTATTGATATATTGCCTGGGCTTTTATGGGACTAAACAAATTTCCTCTTTATGTGCCCTGTAATAGCCGGAGGTCAGGCTGCTTGAGAGCAGTTGCTGTATATAAATGTTTATTTACTGCCTGACTACTGATTGAGAACATATCTGGTCCACAGGCTTCAGATGGCTTTTAAACTAGAGATTTATGGCTTACTTCCTGTTTTCCAGACACAGAACACCATTTTTAAATAAAGTAATGAATGCAAGGTATTGTGAAAATAATAGCCAGGGATTGCCCCAAACTCCACGTTTGGGAGCAGGGCCTGTCGGGCCCTCTGTTATTTCATCATTCATTTGTTTTCTATTGGGGTGGGTTTTAGGGACATTAAACACTCTTCTGGTGCAGTTTCCTTTGTGCCCAGGGTGTCTTTGTAGTCTGGAGCAGCTCAAGTGCCCCCTTCAGCCTCTCCATGGCCAGGCTGGGAATCTGAAGGGAAGAGCCTTGTCACAGTTTGCCCATCCATTTATTTTTTAGGGGAAGGTGCCACTTTCTAGCAGCTTCTTTTCTGTTAACCCCAAGTTTAGTAAAGCATTTACAGTTAGGATGGGTTTTACACAAGCCCAGGTCCCTCCTTTGTGTGGCTCCTTGCTGATTTTTGCTTCTAGCTGAGAGCACTTTACAGAAAATGCTCATTTTTAAGTCTCTAAAAGTAATTTTGACATTGGCTTGCTCTGTTTCTGTGCTTCTTGGACACCACATTTCATGACATGTCAATTAACCATGTTTGAGAGGCTTTTGTTCTCCAAAAGTGTGATTATCTACCCAGAAAAATCTTTTGTGCCTGCTGTGACAAGACAAGGAAATCACATTTTTCATCATGTTATTGTGATAAAAGCGCTCACTCATAAAATATCTCAAATTGGTGATGGCAGACAAGTGGCTCAGTTCACAGTTGTGACAATGGGATCCCTGTCAGCAGAAGTTTGCATAAGTTCCTGGTCTCAGGGTGAGAATTTCAGCTCCAAATCACAATTTCATACAATAAAATTAGTCATTATTTAGGACATCCCTGCCTCACTGGGATTATAACACTCATAATTCCTGAGAGCCCAAATTCCTTGGCAGAGAATGGGGTGTGAGTACAAGAGCAAGAAACTGGAATTTTCCCCTGGAGATGGGCTCATTCATTTATTTGTTTTTGCAATTTTCATTGAACATCGCTCCCCTCTGGCCACAACAGGGTTCAAAATAACCATTTTTAAGGATATTTTTATTTTTTACAGAAACCTGTTGGTTTAAAAGTCCAACTCCACCTTGCAGGAGGCGAGGATTTCAAAGGGCCACTGAGGGTTGGTGGCCATAACCTGCCCTGCCTCATTTAGAGCCACCCTGGGCCCTGCTTACCCTAGGAGGGGAAATTTGTACTGATTTCAGTGCCTGATATTTGTATTTATATAAATTATATTTATATTTATGCCACATTTATGTCTGTGGATGCCTTTAGGCCCAGACTGGGCCTTGCTCGATGATTTTGGTGTCCCCTTGAGGGACAAAGTTGGTGGCAAAGGGACTGAGCCACATAGGATGTGCCAACTCCAATTTGTGTGTCTTATACTCACCCTTGCCACATCTCTGGAAGCTTTTTTCAGCAATTTTAGTGATGTTATTGTGATTTTGCAACCTGAAAAAGCCTCCAGCTCTGAGGCTGCCTTTAGGCCCAGACTGGGCCTTGCTCCGTGATTTTGGTGTCCCCGTGAGGGACAAAGTTGGTGGCACAGGGACTGAGTCACACAGGATGTGCCAACTCCAATTTGGATTTCTCATACTCATGCTAGTTTCTAGATGCTTTTTCAGTGATTTCAGTGATGTTATTGTGATTTTGCAACCTGAAAAAGGTGTTGTGCATCCCTTCACCTCCGAGGGCAGAGCTCTGGGCTGCTTCCTTAGGCCCAGGGTGATTTCACCCAGCTGGAAACCCACCAAAATAAAGATGATTTGTAACACTAAACCAGCCCAGCTGCCTTTCAGTTTTGTGGTGTTGCGCGGGGTGTTGTTTTAAACAGGAATAAAGCAGTGGCCTCTCCTTGCTGAGTGCCCTGCCTGCTGAGGAGCAGATCCCCTGGGTTTCATGGCTGTGTGTGATTCCCAGTGCTGATCTCTGGCCCCTAGATGATGCTGTTCATCTGTCAGCATCCAAGGGTGCCTCTGATAACAACTGCAGTGTTTTGGGGATGCTGCAGCGTGGCAGGAGTTCAGTCAAAACCACCAATTACATTTTGTCCTGCGAGGAAATGAGAGTGAAGAGAGATGGCTGTGAAAGTGCCACGTTGAAGTGGCCCTGACACACAAATATAGGCCCTTTGAGGGAGTTTTATGTGTATTTTTAACCTTTTATCCCATTAAAATGAGTCCTAATGAGGGCAACACAGAGCAGGGTGTGTGCCTGGGGAGCACAGAGCTCCTGCTCTTTAAAATGCGTCCCAAAAGCCTGAACTCCCATGTCCTTTGATTGGCCATTGCATGTCAAATATCACCATTTTCTACAATGAATAGGTGGCTGTCTTTAGGGATTTGTTTGGTACCAATAAGGAGGCATCAGGGAGGGGGTCAGTGACTCACAAAGTGTTCCAGGAGCATTCCCACCCTGTTCCTGCATGGAACACCCCATGTTACCCCATGATCTGTGCTCCCTTTGGACTCTGAAGCATGGATCCTGTTTGTGTGGATGTTCATGAGATGCTTGGAAACCCACTGATGCCACAGCTACTTAACAGGATTTTCCAAAGCACTTGTTTGTTTAATTCCCATTGATTTTACATGAGGGAATTGGCTTCCACTTCCAGGACATGATTCTTGATCATTCCTTTGTTTTTACAACACCCACAACATCAGCAAACTCAGTTTTGCTGAAGGGATGGTCCAAGGGAGAGCTCAGCTTTGAAAGATTCTTGCATTATATTTTAATGGAGAGCTTCAAAAATTTGGGAATCCTCCCATTGCCTTCTGGAAGAATATTCAGAAGTTTAGGGCTTGACTCAAGTACTCAACTACTCCCACCAAGAGGGGCTTGTTCTGCCCATGGTCAAGCTGATCTGTGGTGGAACTGAAGGAATTTTAAGGGTTTACACCCCTGGTGGACTTGGCTGAGAGAATTTCCTGACTCTTTGCTCTCTCCCCTTCCATGTGCTCCAAGCTGTCAAACTTCTCCGCTTTGTTTGGATGTCAATGATTTCCTTGATGACAAGATAATCCAAATGACCTCTTTATTGCCCTGTAAAATCAAGGTAGGGGAGGAGCACACCCAGGGATTTTGGGCTGTTCCAGAGCTCTGGCAGCAGGTTTTGAAGTCTCTTTCTCCTCCCTCTCCTCATTTTTGGGAAAGGTCTGGTGCTGTGGGTGCTGGAATAAAAACTCTCCAGCAAGTGCAATGTGTAAATTTTGAAAGAAAAAAAAAAAAAAGAAAATATTAAACATGTGGTTTGTGTTTGAAAACCCGGAAAATATTATGAAAGCAATAAACCATCCCTGCTGCAGGGGCTGTGCCTCAGTGAGTACACACACTCAGATTTGGTTACGTGTCACTCTCCAGCCCCATTCCAGAGAACCTGGGCTGCCTGAGGGGCAGCAGGGCTGGGTGTCCCTAAAGGAGCCTGTGCCACCCCAGGGGAGGTGACAAACACCTTGGAGCTTGTCCTGGGCTTCCACAGCTGTTCCAGCTCTGGGGAGCCTCATGCCAGGATGGTGAATAAACATTCAGGGGGCAGAGGTGTCCTCTGAGCTCTGTGATGCTCATCATTAGCAATGGCCACTTTGTTTTCTCCTGGGAATGAGACACTTTGGCCCATTTATCCCCCCAGACAGACACTCAGTGGCCTGAGGGATGGAAAACAGCCCAGAATCATGGAATCCTGGGATGGTTTGGGTTGGAAGGGGCCTAAAAGCTCACCTGTCCCACCCCTTCTCCAATCTGCCCTTGGAGAAGGAATTGTGGAGCATCAAGGAAAGGTTCAGGAAGAAATAATTCCCTCCCAAACTTCTCAGCAGGTTTTGGAATAAGCTGAGGACATTGGCAATGGGATTCTTGTGCTGTTGTGGCTTCAGGTTTAATCCAAGCTCCAGTTAAACAAATCATTGTTTGGGGAGCATGGACACTTCATTTCTTTAATAGCCTGTGACCTGCAATAGAATTTAGGTTGGGTGTTAATGACCAAAGGTTTTGCAAGTAATTAAATTTGTGGCAAGAGCTGTCCCTGAGAGGCTGGGAGTGTTCCTGAGAACAGGCTGGTGCCTGTGTGGTGCTGGAGTCTTAAACTTGAGTAGGAAAGCTGTGAGGAACAGGGATGGGGCTGAGACTCATCAGTTCATGTGGCTTCTTTAAACTACATCATGAGTTACACACACTGCTGAGGTTGTTTCATGAGTTTAGTAACAAAATGTTATGAAATTATGAATAAAACTCTCTGGGTTTTTTTTCTTTGGGCAAAATAAATGACATGAGTACAAATGAGATGAGGTGTAACTCACATCACAGAAAACTGTTTCATTTTCAGGTTGGGAGTTTCAGGTTGGGAATCTCATGTGCAAATTATCCATGAAGTTACTCACACTTTACAAAGAGAAGGAATGGACGATGTGTATATTGTAGGCCACTCCTAAAACGTGAATATGTGCATCATTTTAGGATCTGTGCACAAGTCATGGAGAATCTTGTTATCCTGCAACCATTCTGCTTTCTGTGAAATTATTCTCCTCTCTATCTCAGCTTTTGTGCCATCCTTCAGGAACAGATTTTCCCTTCCATTATTGTGAACACAGTTCAAAAGGAGATAAAATAAAATCAACTTTAAGTTCTGCCCAACACCTCAGCTCCTGGCAGAGTCCTACACAGGATCTTTGCTGGCTGAGGCTCTGCTGAATTACCTGAGCACTGCTTGGAGTAGGAGTTATTAGATTCATTTTTGGATCTTCTGAGCAGGCTTTCCTCTAACAGTGAGCACTCACTTTTTAAAAATAGGAGATTTTGCATCTGTTTTTGTGCCCTGGCAGGTGGCTGTGCCCTGCCACCCCTCCCAGTGGGCAGGAGGGACACTGGGACTTACACTGGGGCTGTGAGAAGCCCCCAGCAAGAACAGACACAATAAAGCTGCAAAATAAGAAGAAAATATTGTATTTAAA
>JAWWEX010000084.1:5267584-5277932 GCA_035583215.1 Arremon brunneinucha | reverse complement strand
CACTGGGGCTGTGAGAAGCCCCCAGCAAGAACAGACACAATAAAGCTGCAAAATAAGAAGAAAATATTGTATTTAAACTTTTTTTTAGCCAGAAGAAGCGATGGGGAAAGGCTGTAAATACACAAACTCTGCATTTACAACGCTTTGTGCTGCAAATACACAAACTCTGCATTTACAACGCTTTGTGCTGCAGCTTTGCACGGGAGGTTACCTACTGTGCACTGTGTCTTTAAAACACTAATGGGCCCACTGAAAAAAAAGAAAAAAACACCAAAAAAACCCCGACAAACCCATGACAGTCCACCAGCAACTAGCACACTAACAGGTTCTCATCTGACACCAGTAGGGAACCAAAGATATTTTATTATTTGGAAACTCCATATAGGGAAAGCCAGCCTTGAATCTGTCATTACTCCAAGAACCACACCTCCCCTGGGAGTTAATTATTTTCTTAAAATGCAACTTGTACTGTTAGTTTAAAACATTCCAACTGTGTTCGCACTCTTTAAATCTTCTGTAAACCTTAGAGTTTAAATCACTTGCAGATAAGAGTAATTCTATTAGAAAAAAAAGAGTTGGTGGAAGGGGAAAGAGAGGGAAATAAAAGGGCATTGATAGAAGCGTCCTTTGGGTGCCCATTGCCCTGTCACCTTTAGAACTTGGCAGGAGCTGCAGCCCACAGTAACTTTATAGGTCCTGGCACAGAATGAAACAAAATAGGTGCATGCCACATTTTCCTTCCAAAAAAACGCCAGGCAGAGACTTACCCCCTTTGTGAGGGGCTGAGTATGGCAGAGATTAAAAAAAAAAAAAAAATAAATTAATGCTTAGTGAGGCTGACAGGTCAGAGCCTTTGCTGGGCTTGTATTTTGAAAGAAGGCATTGGGCAAGGGGCTGTGTCTGGCTGGGATCAGGTTTGGGAGCAGAGGTGTTTAAATACGGGGCGCTGCTGCGATGCTGGAGCACCTCAGTTCCTCTTGCTTTGGCTGCTTTCGCTGCTTTCATGGCAATTCTGGGGCATTACAAGGAGAAAAAAACAAAAAAAAATAAAAAAAGAGCTTGTTGCAGTGGGTTTGCCACGAGTGAGGCAGGGAAGGAAGAAGGTGATGTGTCATTTTTGGAACTGTCTGGGCAATCCTTCATATGCTGCGCTGGCCGCGCTCCGAGGATTGAGGGGAACTCAGTGGTTCCAGAGCTTGGCTTCTTTTTCTCCTTCATGCCCTGCCCAGCCCCTCTTTCTCCCTGTAATTTGTTTGGGCTGAAAATCAGCATCCCAAATACTTTAAGGGCTGTTTTTCTCTCATTTTGTGACCAGTTTGCTTTTGCAGAAGTGTCTTGGTTGAGCTGGGTCCTGTGCCAAGCACCCCACAGCTGTGGGAGCTGTTTGGGAAGGAAGAAGATTTGGGAAGAGCAAAGAACTCATCCCTGATGATGCTGTGACACTGGCTGTGGCATTGAGGACACCTCTGGTTTGTGGGGATGCTCAAAGACCCTGCTGGGGGAGAGACACGAGTGTAAAAATCCTGTGCCTTCTTGAGAGTGTTGCTGTCACCCATTAAATAATGAAATCTGTTCTTTTGTAAAGTAAATCCCACCCTCCCCTCCAAAATCATTCTGGATTTTTATATTAGAAACGCCCTAAAATTGGAATTGTCACCCAGCCTTTCACTTGGTCCAAGGGCCTTGATAAATGGAACCCCAATTCTCACTCAATGTGATTTCTGCAGGTGAGAGCACTGCAGAGGCATCATCTCTCCTCAAGCCCTCAAACCCTCAGCTTTGTAGGAGTTCATGGAAATTCTTGCCCATAGATTCAATCAGAACACATCAAGGATCTCTTCTGGAGGATTTTGTGACTCTCTCTGGTTCTCTTCAAGCAAATAAAACACTTCTTACAAAAGGAATCCAACATAAAGCCCAGAGCAGTCTTTACAGAGATGACTATCAGAGGAGGAAACACTTCTGATTATGTTTTTAGGCAGAATAAACCTGTATAAAGGACACATTTCCCCTTAAAGCTGAACTGTGTGTAATGAGACACAGGAGCCCACTGAAAATAATGAGCTGTTAAAGAAATAAACAGTTAAAATAATAACAAAAGGCTAAACAGCTTTGGAAAGACCAAAAAAAAAAGCCAAATGTGATCTAAAGACAGAGTTCCTTGCTTACAGAGAGAAAGGTGATCTGCTTGAAGTGCACAAACTTGAGAAGCCCTGGGTAATGTTGCTGCTGTTTGCACAGTTTACCCAGACAGGCTAAAATATCCTATTAATAATAATAATTTGCATTCAGACCTTGGAAATACTTGGCAAAGGCAAAATCTCTCTTTGAAAGCTCCCTAGGAATGAAAGTGATTCCCTCTGGCTGATGCTCAGCCCTGTCTGTGCTCCCCAAGGGACTGATGGGACAAGGAAAAACAGCCTTGAGTTTGGTTCAGGTTGGATTTTAGGAAAAAATTCTTCACTTTAAGAGTGGTTAAACACTGGAAAAGCCTCCCCAGGGAAGTGCTGGAGTCACCATCCCTGTGATTGCTCAAAAAATGTGTGGAGAGAGCTCCCCACTGGATGTTGCCTGCTCCTTTCTTCTCACACAGTAAAAATTTGCCCACTGGCATTAATTCCCATCCCAGCTTCAAGGGAATTTCTCATCCTACTGGAGCATAAAACAAGCAGTAATTAGTTTTAATGTATCTAAAGCCTCTTCAACAGAGGAGAAAAAAAATCTCATATCCTTGGTTCTCCTTGGTGGGACTAAGCCTCATTAAGGTCCTTGAAGTTGGAAAAAAAAACCACAGAAAAAGAAATGTGCTTTTTATGAGGGTGAGAGTTCCTTTTCTGCTTTATTTTTACCTGTTTTTCTCATTTTTCTCTTTTTGGGGGGCATTTTGGTCCCTCTGTGTGTTCTCCCTTCAGAGTACAGAGCAAAGCTAAGGGTGATTTGCAGAGCAGAGACATCACAACAGTGAGTGAGCATCAGGGATTTGTCCTGGGAGATGGTGGAGGAAAGATTTGAGGGGGGAAAGATGGACAAAGAACCTTGTGGAGGTGGGGGAAAAGATGGATAAAAAACCCTGTGGAGTTGGGGGAAAAGATGGATAAAAAGCCTTGTGGAGTTGGGAGAAAAGATGGATAAAAAGCCTTGTGGAGTTGGGAGAAAAGATGGATAAAAAGCCTTGTGGAGTTGGGGAAAAATAAGGGGAAAAGCCTTGTGGAGTTGGGGAAAAAAGCCTTGTGGAGTTTGGGAAAAAAGGGGAAAAGCCTTGTGGAGATGGGGAAAAAGATGGACAAAAAGCTTTGTGGAGTTGGGGGAAAAAGATGGACAAAAAGCCTTGTGGAGTTGGGGGAAAAGATGGATAAAAAAACTTGTGGAATTGGGGGAAAAAAGGGGGAAAGCCTTGTGGGGTTGTTGAGTTTTGTCAATCTTTTTAAGGTTTTTTTCAAGTGAAACAAGGCACTTTTCTCTGCTTGCTGGGGCCATGTGTTCTCACACTCGAGAGAAGAGACAACAGGGCTGGCAGAGTTTAGGACTTGGCCAACACTGCCAGAGCCTTTCTGAGGAGGTGAGGCATCCAGGGAAGCCCAGGCTGTGCCAGCTTTCCTTGGCCATGTCTGCAGAAACCTTAAATTCTATTTTTCACCTTGCATTTGCTTGTTTTTGTTTCTTTCCCCCTGCTGGTTCCCTTCCAGGACTGCTGAGTGTACGAGGATGCAAGCAAAGGGACATTCTCTGTTGCCTAAATTGTGTCAGTTGGAAAGCTTTAAAAGTTAATATTTACATGAAATGATCTCCAATCCATCTTGCTCGATGCCTGTTTGTTTAACATATTTAGGTGATGGCTGCATTTGTTTTTTTAAACTATTTGCACGTTAAGGCACTTAAATTCTAACAAACCCCATCTTTCTCCAAGCCCTTATCAGAGTTGTTAAAGATTTTTTCATTAGTTCTATAATTGCACCTTTTAAAAACATGTTTGGGTATTTCTCATTTCAGGATGAAAAAAAAGGCAACATTTTAACATAAAAGTCCTTTAGAGTGTGGAGAAAATCAAACTTTTTTTGCTGAATTTTGGGTGTTTTGATGGGTTTCACAATAAAACATCTTTCAGATGCTCCTGGAAGTGTGGGGAAATTAAATTCCAGAGGTGAGGTCTTCAACCTGCAGAGATCAGTGCAGAATCAGGGATTTTACCAATGCACTGCCCAAGCCAAGGGTGTCCCCTGTGGGTTTGAGGAGCAAATTCTGAATTCCTGGGGAGCTCTGCAGGTCTGGGTGTGCTGAATTTTGGGGGAATCCTGAAGGTCCAATGTGCTGAATTTTGGGGAGTCTTCCGGTCTGAATATCCTGAATTCCAGGAGGGCTCTGCAGGTCTGATTTTGTTGAATTTTGGGGGAATTTTGAAGGTCTGATGGGCTGAATTTTTGGAGAGTCTGCAGGTCTGAATATCCTGAATTCCCAGGGAGCTTTGCAGGTGTGAGTGTGCTGAATTTTGGGGGAATTCTGAAAGTCTGATTTTGCTGAATTTTGGGGGAATTCTGAAGGTCTGATTTTGCTGAATTTTGGGGAATTCTGAAGGTCTGATTTTGCTGAATTTTTGGGGAGCCCTGCAGGTCTGATTTTGCTGAATTCCTGGGGGTCTCTGGAGGACTGAATTTGTTAAATTCTTTGGGAACTCTGCAGGTCTGAGTGTGCAGAATTTTTGGGAATCTCTGCATGCCTGAGTGTGCAGAATTTTGTGGGAGCTCTGCAGATCTGAGTGCTGAATTTTGGGGGAACTCTGCAGGTCTAGGTTGCCTCCATGAGTTTCCCCCCCTAAGGGAAGCAAGAGGTTTTCAGCACTGGCTGAGAAGGAAGAGCAGCACTGCATGAAATAACTTTCTAATCAGAATTCCCTCCTCCCTCAAACTCTCTTTGGACAGACAGTTAATTTATCTCTGTTTAACTGCGGAATCAATCCATCCATCAAAGCTCCAGGAGCTAATTATCTGGAGTAAGGGCAGCTGGGCTGGGGTGGGGAATTCTTTAGGAAGCTGCAGCAGGGATTCAGGGAATATTTCCCTTAAAAGCTGCCCAGGAGGCTCAGGCACCCAGAACCTGCTGGTTTGGGCAGTTCTGATCCACAGGATCCCTGAGGAAATCCCTGCTGGCACACCAGGGTGGATGGGCACTCCTGTGGATGGAAAAGCAGCTGTGGGGTTGGAGGTGGAACCCAAAATGTTGTGGGCAGTGCCCTCACCCAGCTCTGACAAAACTGGGATAATCTTTGGAACACAGGGTGGTTTGGTGTGGTGATGGATTCATTTCATGGGATTCAGGCTCTGGAGTGATTCCTGCCCCTGGTGCATCACTCCCACATTAACCCATTTTCCCTTCCTGCAGTCAGTGCCACCCCTGGGCCTTGTTTTACACCCAGTGGCCACAATGATTAAATTTGGTGTCCTTTAAATGCAGATAAAGGGCTGGATGCTCCCCTTGCCCTGCCCCAAGCCAGCCTGCAGCCCCTGCTTTCCCCACACGTGTTCCACGTTAGCCCTTTTCATTGACTATGAATCCATAAAAATCCATGTGGAACAGAGGGTACCCAGTGCAGCCCTGTCTGCCTGACTCCTTCCCATTCTAATTGGGCAGCAAAGCTGTTTAATAGAGTCTGTGGAGTCTGTTTAACTGCATTCTGCCAGAACAATGCTCTATTCATGTTCTCAACAGAACTCTAGTGATTGCACTAATATCTTTAAACTAGAAAACAAGTCTTAATTGGAACAGATGCTGCAAATACCGATGCAAATGGCCAGCTCTGGTGTGATCAAAACCAGGCCCAGCCCATTGATTTGTTTTTAATAGCAGCTTTCATTTTTTATTAGTGTACACAAACCTCACTAACACTATACAAAAAGTCAGTAACAATATTCTGAAAAATCATCTTGTTTAAAGCAGACTCAGCCCTGCATTGTTTCTGGCAAGGTGCTGGTAAAGAGTTTCCGTCCTGTTTTGGCAGATCACGTTACTCAAACACTCCTCTCCACTTTCTTCCCTTCTAGGCTTTGAATAATCCCGGTGATTTTTGGAGAAAGCTGTTGCTGTTACATGTAATAATCTGTTTAGATATTCACTCACATTACAAACAGGCATTCAGGTTAGATTAGGACAAATAAATCCCCCAATCCTGCTAAGTATGTGTGTGTGAGACAGGGATTTGCTCGCTTTTGGAATCTGCTCTAGCAGAACCCAGCCCTGGACTTTTTTTATTTTTATTTTTGTGGCCTGGGGAAGTCAGAGATATAAAGAATACAATGCTTTTTATGCTAAGAATAAAACTGCAGTGTGATTTTTTCTGGAACAAATCGGTTTTGTTTTAAGGATGTGTGAGCTATTTGATAGCAGCAAGAATATCAAAACCACTCAGAGCAGAGGGAAATTTATTATGGCACACCTGGCACTCAGGATTAGTTTATTGGTCTGGGTAGGCAAATATTCCCTCAGTAGCTGCTACTTGGAATTGGAAAATATTTATATATTTATATTTATGTGTATAGACAGATATTTGAGGCTGACTGCATGGATTAGATGCTGTTTCAGTCAAAATCAAGAGGAATTGCAGGCAAAAAAAGAACAGGAGATGGCTCTGGGCCTGTTTTTAAATCTGTGAGCTTGTGTTGGCTTTTATTTGGAGAATTTGCTCTCATTGAGGCTTTGTAAGAGAATGAAGAGGATTTTTAGGCTCTAGGGTGTGTTCTGGGGTGCCTGGGGAGGCCCAGCTGAGGATGTGGGAGAATGGCAAAGGAGGGTTGGCGTGATGCCTTGGGGTTTGAGCTTTTCCATTTTTCATCTCTTTGTAATCCTGCAGTTCTTTTGTGTAGAAATCTAAATTCCATAGAGAATGGGAGCTGCTGCTCCCCCATTTTGGGCAGACACAACAATTCCTCTCCAGGCCTGACTTGCTGATTTGGGCCTGTAAAAGCTGGAGCCACTTTTGGGGTGAATTTGGTGACAATTTGGTGACCTCAGCCACAGGTAGGATTTTCCCAATTGCCAGGAAGGGTTCTCCAGGTCCTTGCTGTAAAACTGCAGACTCTGGATGATGATATTTAAAGTATTTAAACAATTGGTGATGGATCTTTCTCAATCCCTATCCTTTCTCTCCTTTAATAATCATTAAATTCATTACCTTGCATATTTTTGCTCATTGCTAAAGCCAAGCAAGCACTTTTATCTGATATATCATTTTACTGTTGTGTTGCCTTTATATTCACAGTAAAATAAGACAATTCTTTCCACTGGTGTCTTTGATTTTTAAATTTTTGTGTTGTTTTTATATTCACAGTAAAAGAAAACAATTCTTTCCATTTGTGTTTGTGTTTTTTAAATCTCCCCCATCAATTGGCAGAACACAGACAGGGTGGGCAGGGGACTGTGGGAAATGGAATTTTAGAAAAATCTCAAATCTTGACAGAAGATTACACAATGTGCATCTGTATGGAAATTTTGAGATGGGTGCTGAAAGGAGACTGGAATCCTCAGGTTGTCTCAGTGCTTGCACTCTGCTCCCAGACAGGTGGAGAATAATGTTGGGAATGATTTACAGTCAGTGTTAGGGGAGGTTTTTATAGAGATCAAATCACACAGAGAGCTGGAAAATCCTCCCCATTGTCGTGGCTGCTGCTGGCACTGGGACATGGCTGGGTTTGCCTTGCTCCAACCACAGTGGGGGAATTAAATGGGATTAAATCCCATTATTATAGAGAAAAAAAATCCCCAAATTAATAAATTTATTATTATTATTGTTATTGGTATTGGTATTATTATTATTATTATTATTGTTATTATTGGATGTATTGAAGGAGAGAGGGAACCTCCATATCTGAAACACCTTTTTGGAAACCAAATCCACCACTTAGATTTTTTAGATTTGTAGGGATACAAAAACAAATCCTGTGTTTATTTAGGATATTAGCAAAGGAAACAAGTGGCTTCTCTCTGCTGCTTCTGCTGCAGGGCACACACTGGCCTGGATGTTGAAGTCCTTGCTCCATTTTTGCTTGGAAAAAGCTCTGAGCCACCTTTTAGATGTTCAGCTGACAGCTGAATTCTGATCCAAAAGCAGGCAGCAGCAATGTTTTGTGGATATTTTATTAAAGCAGCAGTCTCTCAGTGGAGGGAAAGCTGCCACAGTTGCCTTCAGCAGTTGCTTGGTACTTTCTCTTTAAGTGGCTCATGAGATTTTTTAGTTTTGGAATTAAACTTCTTTCTCAATATGTCTCAGTCTTCAGACTTCTGGGCTGATTGTGCAATTGCTCTTCTGGTTTTAATGATCTTTGTTTGGTAGGACAGAATTTCAGCTGCTACTTAAACATCTCAGAAGAAATTTCAACAGAACAATTCAACATCAGAGTTTGAAAATGTGTGAGGGAAATCCTTCAGTGTCTGCCCAGAGCCAAACTGAATAATTAATAAGCAGGAACTTTATATAAAGGAATTTTTGGTGGCTCCCACAATCCCTCTGATTACACCATGATTTTACCTAATGAAGTTCCCAACTGCTCATGATTTTTTCAGTCAGGTGCATCTGCTCCTGCCCTCATCCATCCGCATTAGGAGCACTCCCAGTTTCCATAGTAACTGACCAATTTAACATATCTGGCCTTACAGTACCTTACAGTGAAACACTCTGGCCATTTTACAAATGTGCAGCCAGAGGTGAGGGGGGGAACAAAGTGATTTGCCTGGGGTTGCAGAGTTCATCTGCAGCTGAATGGGGTAAGAACATTGGATTTTCCAGAGTTCCAGGGAAATGCTGGAGCTGCCAGGCTGCCCGTTCCCAGGGAGGCGTTTTGCTGGATCACATCAGCTGAAGGTTGTGTCCCAAGTGTTCCTTTTCTCAGCCTTGGAAAAAAGAGACTTTGCAGAAATGAGGAGCTCGGGGTTGGAGCTGGGTGAGTAATGAAACCAGAAATCAAAACTTGCAAGTAATGTATTCAGCAGAAATGCCAGCCACATTCCTGGGGTAAATAACTCCCGATGAATAATTCAGCCGGCGTCATCACTACAGGGCACAGGAGCAGGATTGCTTTCTAATTATTTGGCCTTTTCCTCTGTAAAAGTTCAACTCAGCTTCAGTTCCAGCTCATGGTCTGGGTTTTGCTTGTGGCTTGGCTGGAGATAGCCCAGGGTCAGCTTTGGGGCTGTGCTGAGCACCCTCATTTCTCTTTAAAACTCCAGGAATTTGGGCTGTTGGAGGGTACAAAGCCAGCCTTCAAAAATAAAATAATTTAAATAAAAAGGCATCTGGAGCTTCAAAACTTTGTGAAAATAGGAAAACTTTGAAAGCTGTTGAGGAATCCTGGATTAACACAGCTCACAGGGAGTAGGGAAAAGGTTGGTGGCCTTTGGAACAACTTCTCACATTAATTTTCTTCCAACGCTGACAGCTTTGATTTATTACCTCAAGGCTGGTTAGAAAACACCCAGACGTGAGTGAAGCCAGGAGTTATGGAAAGAAAAAGGAAAATATGGTAAACACAGTGATGGATAGCACTGGGAGACAGACAAGCAGTGCCCTGCTCTGCTGCTGCACCCAAATATTGGCTCCAGTGAGGATCCAGCCCTGGCAGAAATTCCCAGCCTGGAATTGCTCCCAGCAGAACAACGAGCAGGGAGATTCCCTTGGGACCTGCTGATTTCTCATCTGTCAGTTCAATTTTGGTGCTGATTTCTGCCTCAGAGTGGCTGTTTGGGGTTGGACTGATCACTGATCAAACAACAAAAAATGTTGTTTGCAAGTGCTTCTTATGCAGAAATTAAAATAAGGCGTTTTTTTCCAACAGAAATTAGCTAAGATGAGTTAAAGTCACCAAAGTTGTGTGCTGAGGATTCCCTGGCTGCTCAGGGCTCTCCCAGCCCTTTGCTGGATTAAATTCTAATTTACAAAAGAAGAGCTGCACCCACAAACTGAAGTGAACAAAATCACTGAGGAGCACGAGTTGTCTTTAATGTCATCAAAGGCATTAAATATTTAGAAATACAGAGGAAACACCTTCAGAGCAGGCAGACAACTGCCCTGGGCCCCAGAATTGTTGGGATGTACAAACAGCCAGCGCTTCTCAGGGTGTGGAGCTGCTCCTCCAGACTTTCCACCAGTTTTACATTCTTGTGCCATTTACAGCTCTTCCTCCAGACCCATCTTATATATAATTATTATATCATTATATTATTATATTATTACATTATTATATATTGGATTGTATACAATATATAATAAATATAATATAATACAATATAATATAATACAATATAATATAATATAATATAATATAATATAATATAATATAATATAATATAATATAATATAATATAA
>JAWWEX010000084.1:5220562-5239701 GCA_035583215.1 Arremon brunneinucha | reverse complement strand
AACTCAGGATTTCTGCTGAAACTCAGGATTTCTGCTAAAACTCAGGATTTCTGCTAAAACTCAGGATTTCTGCTGAATGCTAAAACTCAGGATTTCTGCTGAAACTCAGGATTTCTGCTAAAACTCAGGATTTCTGCTAAAACTCAGGATTTCTGCTGAAAGTCAGGATTTCTGCTGAATGCTGAAACTCAGGATTTCTGCTGAAACTCAAGATTTCTTTTTGAAATGCAAGGCCAGATCCCTGACTCATGTAAATCAGCACCAACATCAATGAACCTAATTTTCACCAGCTGAGGACACGGCCCCAGAGATTTGTGTGCATGTGCATAATAAAAATGTACAAATATGGGTCTAGAACTGCTTGAAGGGGGTTCACTCTCAGCCTCTGCAGATCAATATCTGCTGCAGAAATGCACTTTGGCTCGGCTTGGTTTTTCTCCTTAACTTAAGGAATGATCAATTCTATAACCTCAGCATTTTTGAGACAGATTGCTATTTTCTGAAGTGGCAAGGACTTCCTTTCCAGGGGAGTAATCCACAGAGGATGGGCCACACTGGACATGAGCCATCTGCTCCCTTGCACGCACTCAGCTTTATTTATTTCTTCTCCCTTCCCCTGCTGTCATAACCAGTAGTTCATTTTCTTTCCCTATCTTTAACTTTACAGCAGCGGCACCTTGTTGGAAGTGATACCAATTTATTGTTTTATTGGCGTGGCAGGGCAGGAGAAAAATCAGCTTTATTTCCTACTCAGGGTGAAATCACTTCAGGGGGAATAAAGAAGCTCAGGGCAGTTTCTCTCCTGGGTTTGGAGGGCACAGAGTGGTGCCAATGGAGGGTTGATTCTTATAAAATATTACCTAAAGATATGAAGAGGAAGGTGAAGAAGAAGGAGCAGCTTCTGCCTTAAAATCTCTATCTTGTTTTATATAGTTAATATATTCTAAAGTTTTAAACTTTAGGTTTTCCACCATGTGATATTACACACTTTCATTCAGCCCATAATCCCAGTTCTAGAATTAATTTTTAGAGTTAATCACACCCATAATCCCAGTTCTAGAATTATTTTTTTGAATTATTCACACCCATAATCCCAGTTCTAGAATTAATTTTTAGAATTATTCACACCCATAAGATTTTGAAGATTTCTCAGGTCAGTGTACTGTTCTCCTATCAGCACAGAAAGTCTGAAATTCTCAGCAGCCAACTGGAGGGTTGGGATTGGGATCACAGCTCTCTCTTGGTGGCCTGGGCTCTGTGGGGTGTCAGGAAAACTGCAGGATAAAGGGGAAAAAGAGAATTTTCATCGTTGCCATGAGCAGCTTTACCTGAGTTTAGGCTCAGGATTAGGCTGGGACCAGCTCCAGAGCTGTGTTAGCTGAGGAGTTTCTCCTCTTTCTCTCAGGATTTGTTGGCTGGAAAGAAATGCAGGAAGTTTGACCCAAAGTTTTGCTCTGAACATGGAAAAGTTGCAGGATGGAGCAGTGGTGGAATGAGGGCAGCTCCTGTGCCCTGTTGTTACAACAAAACCAACTTGGAGCACGCTGAAACAACATAACCTGCTCCAGGATGCAGGAAAAGCAGGAATTTGGCATTTCACTGAGCTGACAAAGTAACTTTCTCAGCTTAAAAAAATAATTTACCCTCAGCTGCTCCGTCTGTGACATGGGAGGGATGCACTCTGTGATTTCTGGACCAGCAATGTCTCATTAATCACCTTTGTGTTGGTCCAGCTCCCACTGAGCTCCTTGGGATGATTTTGTTGAATTTGCTGCAGCAGATTTTTCCCTTTTTTTCTTGCAAGTTTCATATTTGGCTTAAAATCTTTCATTCCATTTCAGCCACTAATAAAAAAAAGCTTTTGTTTGCTTGTAGTCTGGCATTTTCTTTGCTTTCAGGACAGTGTTTAGTGTTTTTTATTTCATGGCAAATGGACCTTTTGGGCTCAATCATGTAAATGAATTTTTAAATGGCTGTGCTGTGAGTTCATGTAGTATAAAATCACTCCACCATTTATTTTTTTCTGTTTATAGAAAAGGACTGGTTTCATTTTATATTTTATTGCCTCAATGTGAAATAAAGAACCTGCACCACTTGCGAGTGATCATATATTTTATTTCAGAATTATCACATAGGGATAAAATAAATTTCAATCCCTACATGGCACAATAGGCAGATTTAAAAGGAGTTGATACCTTGTGGAGAACTATGAAAAGCCCTTTGCTCAGCAACAGTTCTGCTCATGTATCCCATATAGGAGAATAAAACCAGATCTTGGTTACTTTGGGAGTTCTTAAACGTTTCCTGCTAGAATTCCCTGTAAGTTTTTATCCAGGGAAAGTCCAGGGCAGAATTTGGTCCTTTGTCCTCTGTTGCTGATAGTGTTTATTAGGGAGGGATTTTCTCAGGTAAGCCTGCAGGAAATCCAAGTTATCTTCACTGTGTCCTCCAGGAAATGCCTGAGGAGCTACTGATGCTCCCTCAAACGTTCAGGCATTCCTTCTTTACCCCACAGACACAATATTTGCTCTGTTGAGACCTTTTAGGCGATTCTAGTGCTTCCTGAAATAATTTATTTCAGGGCTTTATGATTATTGGTATAAAAATGGGTGCACCTGTGAAGCAAAGGGACACCAACCTGTGCAACCCCCAGAGATTCCCTGCTGGACTCCACAGCTGCTCCAGCAGCAGGTGGGTGATGCAGATGTTCCACATTTCCAAGTGTGGTTTTCATTTCCACCCTTAACTCTTGGCTTTTTAAGTCCCATTTCAGATAAAGAAGCATTTTTGGGTGGCTCTGGAGTCCCCAAGCTTGGTGGCACCAACATCATGTCCAGCCACAGCCAGAGAGTTTTTCCCAGGAGCCAATTCCCAGCTAAATATTGATTTTTGGAGCAGCAGTATCTGTTGCAGTAGATCAGGGGAAGGAGCCTGAGTTTCACACCCATCTATAAATCTATTTTTACCCAATGGATAGTAACCAAACAGTTTTTTTTTTTTAATTACTATTATTAAATATCATGGTTTAGCAGTTTGGGAAACAAGTGTGGAGGCATTAACCAGAAAAAGCTCTGCTGGAGAATTAATTCCACTCAGCACCTCTTGGTGTTCCTGTGGTTGTGATATCCAGGGGATTTCTGTTATATTTCTGTGATATTTCTGTGATATTTTTGTGGTATTTGTGTTGTATTGGAGAATTTGGCTTTTCAGGCCAGGAATAAGGACCTGCAGGCTGGGTTGGGGGAGCTGAGCAGAATTCTGGTGGGTCAGTGGCTCAGCCCCAATCCCAAACCTGGAGAAAAAGCACAGAGAAATGGTCCTGCCCACCTTCCCTGCCTGAGAATTCCTGGTTATTTACTGCAGAATCCAGAGCTTTGGGAGCAAAGTGAAATAGTGGCAGATTCCTTTGCTCTGAGCCCTCTTTTCTCCCCCTGTGAAAATCCCAAAGGTGTAACAGGGCAAATTGAGGCTTGTGTCCAACTCAGCAGCAGGAACTGGGAATTCTGGGATGGATTTTGCATTTTCCAGGATGGAATTTTGTCTTTCCCCCTGTGCAGCTCCTCAGGGCCTTGAGGGAACCTTCCATCATCAAACTCTCACTGCTGGGAGCCCCAAACCTGCTGAAGGCCTTGGTGGTTCTTGGTGGTCTTCCCATGGACTTTGCAGGACTTGGGAGCAGGTCCTGGAATCTTTGGGATGTCCAAGGTGTTTCCAAATAAAGAATTTTTCCTCCTGTCTGGGTCCCTGTGCAGCTCTGGTTAATGATTAACCACCAAGGGGTTGGGGTAAGAAGGATTTATCTCCATGGAAAAAAATCAGCCCTGCCTTTGTCTCCACTTCTGAAGTTCCTCTGGTGTGATTTGGCTTTTAAATATTTGTAAATGTGCTTGGTTTGGTTTTTATTTTAATCTGCAATTTGTAGAGTTCTGTGCCTGATTCTTCTCAAATATCCCAGAGCAATGTGCATTTCTGCCCCCTCAGAATCCCACAATAAGTGTGAGGATCCCATTCCAAGGCAAAGTTTTGGTAATTGAAGGCTGAAGAGACAGCCTGGAGGACTTCCGTGTTAATAGATATATTTTATATATTGATTTCTAGTTCAGAATCACAAGTTATAATTCTGCAAGGAGTTTTATTCTTATTTACAGAGGCAGATTCTTAATTTTCCTTTTTAATTCTTTCAACATGACACGTTTAAAATGAGAAAAAGCCCCCAAAACAGCCCAGAACCAACCTGCTGATGTATCTGTGTAAAGGTTAAATATTGCCAGAGTGGCCATTTAGATCCTTGTGCCTCAGTGCTTGCATTAGAACAAAAAAAACCCCCAACAACCAGCACTCTTGAAAAATTACTGAATTCTCCTTGCAGTGTCGGGTTCCAAGATAATGATGTGTCTGTGTGTGAAAATATTAAATTGCAATAACATGCAGAGTGAGTGGCTTTCTGAATGGGGTATTCAGTTCACAGCTTGGACTATACATAAAGCTAGTGAGTGACAGAATACAAATGGTGTCATAAAACATCAGGGGAATTTAGAGCCAGCCTCAATCTTTTTGATCTATATTCTATCTGTGGAGCTCTCCCCATCTATCTTTAGTTAATGAAACAGTTAAACAGATTTAATTATTTATCGCTGTTTAATGTCAGGAGTTATCAAAACAGATTACACTTCCCCCCACACACTTCAAGGTATTAGAAGGACTCTCAATGTCTTCAGTGAAGTCTGGGATGTTTCCTGGGCACAGACAGCGCTTTAAAACAGGTTTTTAAATGGTTTTAAGCCCAATTGTTTGGTGACAGCAGTTACTGAGTTTCCTTACCTGAGAACAACTTTATTCCTGCAACTTGGCTTGTTTCTTGCACAAACTGCTTTTATTATTCCCAGAAACCGGAGAGAAATGAGAATTCTGTTTCACTTGAGATGAGAAATGGGACAGAATGGGATAGGTCTGGGAGGGTGGGAGTGACAGGGCCCAAAATGAGAGATACACTGAAAAATCTCACAAATCACAGCAAAAAAATCTTGTGTTCTTCCTCTGCACCCCAAAACCAGCCCCAGCAGCTTTAGAGAGCTCTGTTAACCATCGTGTCCAAGCGTGTTCGTGTGGCTTCCCATTGCCCACCTCCTTTGTGTGTGGATCTGTATAAAACATTTCAGGGAATTTCTGATCCACCTTTGGATCCCAGCCCCCTCTGGAATGCTCCTACCTGTGGGTCTGGTGTTTTCTGGGAGGAAATTTCAGCATTGCCACCCCCAGGATGACATTTCAGCATTGCCACCCTCAGGAGGACAGCAATGTTGATTGTCCCCTCCCAAGGCTGGCCTGAGATGCTAAAATCCCCCATTTATTCCTCAATCTCACCTGCTCATTGCAGCCTTTGGGATCCCTCTCTCATGTCTGGGTGTATAAAACATTTCAGGGAATTTCTGATTCTCCCTGGATCCCAGTCCCCTCTGGAAGGCTCCTACCTGTGGGTCTGGTGTTTCCTAGGAGGAAATTTCAGCATTGCCACCCTCAGGAGTAAATGTCAGCATTGCCACCCCCAGGAAGACACCAGTGTTTGTTGTCCCCTCCCAAGGCTGGCCTGAGCTGCTAAAACCCCCATTTATTCCTCAATCTCATCCGTAGCCTTTGGGATCCCCCTCAGCCCTGAGACCACCTGGGTCTCCTCTATTGGCAGCTTTGATAAGAAATCATTCTTCTCCACCTAAGCTCCCCCTTTCCCCGTGGTTTTAAATTGCTCCCCAGCCCTGACAGACTAGCCTCGTTCAAAGGCGAGCTTGGAGGAGGCTGCTGCTTCCCCTCAGGCCCAGGACTCCATTACCAGAGGCCTGAAATCCTGTGGGGACCTTGGGGACACTCCCCTCCTGGGCCCGGCAGACAGAGTGTGGCATTGTGAGCGCAAAGGGCAGGGGGATAAAGGAATCCAGCTTGGCTTTTCCCTCACAAAGAGACCTCAATACTTTTGTTCAGCGAGGGGGAAATGGAATAATGCTGCTGGGTTTGCTCCCAAAGCCACCGGCAGCTTCGCGCCCTGAGGGCTCGGGCCTGGGGCAGAGCTGGCTGCCAGGCGAGAGGAGTTTGCAGTGAAATGAGATTAAAAGGCCTCTCTGTGCCAACACCTGAGAGATTTTGGGCCTTGCCACAAGAATCAAAGGCTGGGGTAACCCCCCTGTGCTGCAGGGATGGGCAGAGAAGCCAGCTGCTGGAAACCCAACCCTTCCTCCATGCCAGGAGGGCACCGGGGTTAGGGGCTGCTCCAGGTTCCTCAGGGAGGAGCCATTCCTGAGCAGCCAAGTGATGCCCTTTATTTCTTAAGTGTTCTGCCCTAAAACCCTTCCAGCTGCACAGAAATCCCTGGGATGTCCTTTATTTCTTAGGTAATCTGCCCTAAAACCTTTCCAGCTGCCCTAAAACCCTTCCAGAGCTCCCTGGGCAGCCAAGTGACATCCCTTATCTCTTAGGTGTCCTGCCCTAAAACCCTTCTAGCTACAGAGAATTCCCTGTAATTTCCCTTTTTTCTTAGGTGTCCTGCCCTAAAACCCTTCCAGCTGCACAGAACTCCCTGAGATGTCTTTTATATTTTAGGTCACCTGTCCTAAAACCCTTCCAGCTACAGAGAAATCTCTGGGATGTCCTTTATCTCTTAGGTGTTCTTCCCTAAAACCCTTCTAGCTGCACAGAACTCCCTGGGATGTCCTTTATCTTTTAGGTCACTAACCTTTGAGGCATTATTTTATCCCTTGTGGAACTCCAAACCTATTCAGCTGTGCAAACTTTTGGACGGAGGGGGAAACAAATTTGTGAAAAGACAAAATAATCCTGCTAAGGACCTAAAATTCAGACATTTATTGCTGCTATTTCTTGGTTTAATTTCTTGTTTCTCTCCTTCGAGCAAGGAGCAGGAACAACTTTGGTGTTCTTACACTAGGAGAGGGAAGGAGCTGGAAGTGCTGCTGAGGGGTTTTTATTAAAACCTTGGAAAAAACCCTACCAACCACCTCAAAACCCACCAATTCCATGATCCAAAGGGATCCTCTGCAGTGCACCTGGATAAAAAACTTAGGAAAAATTAATCCAGGTGAAGGCAGGGAAGATTTCCTGGGAGAGGGGAGAGGAATTGCTGCTGTTTCCACGTCAGGATGGTGGGGTGGGATGTTCTGCGGGTTGGTGGGCTGGTGTTTGGTCAGAGGTCAGACTTTATGACCTTGGAGGCCTTTTCCAGCCTTAATGATGCCGTGATTTAATTGGTGTGGGGTGGAGGGGCTGGCACAGCTCCTTCCCCTCCATCTCTGCAGCCACCCTGGGTTCAGCCCAACCTCGTTGTTCCACAGGGAATATTTCCCAATTTTTTCCTTTGCTGTAAGAGCACTGTGGGAGTGACTCCCAGCACAGATTTTCTGTAGGATGAACACATTTGGATAATTTGGAAGGGTTTGAGCCCTCAACACTCACCAGAAGCAAGAGCCAAAGCTTCAGGAGTTTCCCCCTTCACTTGCAGCGCGAGTTTCCCCTTTGATTAAACAAATGATTCTTTGCCTAATTTGTCTGTGTTGGCTATTTTTTTTTTTTATGAAACATGCACTTAATTAAGTAAGAGAAATACAGAAACATGTTTATTCTTGAGATTTATGCGAAAAATGAGAACCCCACTGAAATTTCCAGTAGTGAAGCAATTAAGTAATGGAATTCCACAGTATAAACATGGTATAATTCAACTATAAAACCGATGTCTAAGTAATGTTAATGAGCTGACTTGAAGCTACAAGGGCTCAAAAAGTTCAGTCACAGATGAAAATGGAATTTGTTCTCAATTAGAAGTGAAAGAAAGTTGGTTTGAATGAGGGATAGGCTCCAGCTGGAACCCCCAGATCACTTCCCCACGGTTTGGGCTGACAGGTTGCAGAATTTGCAGTGGGTTGTTTAAATCTTTCTCACAGTAACTACTGAAAAATTCTATTTTTTGTGCTGTAACACAGAGCTGAGAGCCACAACTCGGGGATTGTGTCTGTGGGAAGCAGCTCAGACCAGACTGATGCTACAGCAAAGCTCCAGCTTGAAAGCTGACAAAACGTGGGGGTTTATTTCAACTTGAACTTCCAGTTTGTGTTGAAATTTGGCAAATGCTGAAGCAAACCTTGTAGCTGGCAAGTTCAATCCTTGTTGTCTGTAGAATCATCCCCCCCCCACCCAGTGGGAGCATCTGAAGGACAAAATGAATGAGGGCTCTCAATGGCCCCTTCCGAGAAGTGAATTTTACTTGTTCCATGTTTCCTTCCCTGCTAATCCTGCCCTGATTTTTTTGCCCTCTAAATTCCTATCTATTTTGGTAAATCCCTTTTTCCAGAGCATTAATGAAGCAGTTTGCTGGGGGGGTGTGTGCACAGAGCTCAGGGTCACTCTGCCAGCCCCAGCCCTGCCTGTTCCAATGTTTTTGGCCATGTCCCGGGGGCTTCCCCTGCTCCCCACACTCCATTTTCTTTTCTTCTCCTATTCCACTTCAGAATGTTGTTTCTGTCACCTTCTCAGCCCAGTAAATAGCAGGCTGAAGATTTATGGGGTTTAAACTTTTAATGCCATAACAGGTTTTATATATTTTTCACGGCATTATTCAGACGTGTGATGTTATGGTTTAGCTCAAATTCTGGTGCAACTGCTCCGAGCAGCTCCTTCCTTGTGGGCAGCTCCTCTTTGCCAAACTCCTATTTGCACTTGCTCCAGAGCAGGAGGGAAGGAATGTTCCATAAATGTTGCACGGGATTAAAGGATGGAGACTCAGAGCCTGGAGGAAACACCAACCACAGTTTGCCTTTGAGAAGTGTCTGTGCTTCCTTCTCCTTCCTTCTCCTTCATTTTCCTTCATTCTCCTTCATTTTCCTTCATTGTCCTTCCTTCTCTTTCCTTCTCCTTAATTTTCCTACATTCTCCTTCATTCTCCTTTCTTCTCCTTCTTCTCTTTCATTCTCCTTCCTTCTCCTTTCTTCTCTTTCCTTCTCCTTAATTTTCCTTCCTTCTCCTTTCTTCTCCTTTCTTCTCCTTTCCTCTCCTTTCTTCTCCTTCCTTCTCCTTCCTTCTCCTTCATTTTCCTTCCTTTTCCTTCAATTTCCTTCATTCTCCTTCATTTTCCTTCATCCTCCTTCCTTCTTCTTCCTTCTCCTTCATTCTTCTTCCTTCTCCTTCCTTCTTCTTCATTTTCCTTCCTTCTCCTTCATTTTCCTGCATTCTCCTTCCTTCTCCTTCCTTCTCCTTTCTTCTTCTTCATTTTCCTTCCTTCTCCTTCATTCTCCTTTCTTCTCCTTCCTTCTTCTTCCTTCTCCTTCATTTTCATTCATTTTCCTTCCTTCTCCTTCCTTCTCCCTCCTTCCTTCTCCTTCCCTCTGAGGCTTTAATGGGATATGTGGTAGTTTTGGTGGATTATGGTGGATTATGGTGGATTATGGTGGATGTGGGGGTTTTTCACTTGGTTGTTTCCATGTTGAACCCCACTCCTGTCTCCAGCAGCTTTTCCAGGTGCTGCACCCCCAAAATGCTTCTGAACATCTTCAGCACCAGGGTTTGGGATGTGGCACCTTGGTCATCCTCACTCTGAGTCAGGGATTGTCCCTCTGGTGATGGAAAGGTTTCCATCCTGAAAACCCACAGGAAAATTCAGAGGTGGAGGTGAAAATGCTGAGGAGGGCAGGACCCCCTGCTCATTTTGGGGACAGTCCTGCTCTCTTCTGTCACATTTTCCCCATTGAACACCAGACTATTAATAAGAAAGAAAACAACAAAAAAATTTGAATTAATTGAGGGGCACATCTGCTTACCTTGGGTTCCTTTCCCAGTGATCCTAATTCTGTGGAGTTTCATGAGTTTATGAAACATTAACTACTCCAACAAGAACAACAAACATTGTTCTCTCTCACACAGCTCCCAAACCCAGCTACCAGATGGACCCAGGGAATATAAATTTTGATGGAGAGAGCCTTGGTGTTCTGGGTATTAAAGTGTGTGCCTTGGGAAATGCAGCACAGTGGATGTGTGTGTTTGTGCTGAGTGCTGTCTTTGTCTTTCATCTATAAAAACACTAATTAAAATATAATGTAAAAACCTGCAGCAGGTCTGGGTGTGCTGCTAAGGTAAATAAAAATGAAACAAAAGGTGTGTATATATATTTATGCATGTTAGGGCATTAAAAGTGCATTGTTAAACTGCTGTGTGCCCCAAAATTTCCGAATTAAAAACTGAACAGAAACACATCTGGAGTGGGGCACAAAATTCCGAGTTCTGCGTTGGGTCAGTGCTTCATTTGCCAGGAATTCTGTGTGGGGAGAGCTCCTGGATCCCAGCTTCCAACCCCTCCTTTTCCAGCCCCTCCTGTGGCCAGCACAGCCCTGGCAGATTTAGCCCAAGGCTGGAGCTCAGCTCCAGATGCTGCTGCTGCTGCCCTGGGGTATCTGGGCCCTTTTAACCACTCCAAACCTGGAAAATTACCTGGGCTGTGTAAAGAGGGAAGGGGATGAGCTGTCAAGCAGTTCAGACCCATCCTGTGCAGTTTAAAATGTGGAATATCCCATTTAAACCTGGGTTATTTGGTGTTGTTTCATCCAAGGCTGGTGCTGACAGGGAACCACTGAGGCAAATCAGCAAAAGAGGGTTTTGAATTTAGTGTGTGACCTTTCAGGTGGCCCTGGGACAGTGGGACTGTCCCCTCCAGGGCTGCAGGAGCTGGCCTTCATCTGGGGTGTTCCCAGACATGGAACACACCTGGAATGCCTCCAGCACTGAATTCTCTGAAATTCAACTCTGCCAGAACAGGTTCTCTGCACAGGGCACAGCCTGGAGCTGCAGTTTAGGAATTTCCCCCTGGAAAATGGAAGGATGGTTTCTCAGGGAGAATCAGGATGGGAGCAGGAAATTCATGGTGCCTTCAGGGTTCTGAGTGTTTCGCTTTGTCCACTCAGCAGCTCTTGGCATCTTTGGAAGGTTTAACCCAAGGTCCATCGGGAGCTGTGAAGATCTTTCCATTGGATTCATGGAATCACAGGCTGGTTTGGGTTGGGAGGAACCTTAAATCTCATCCCATTGGAACTCCCTGCCATGCCAGGGACACCTTCCACTGTCCCAGGCTGCTCCAAGCCCTGTCCAACCTGGCCTTGGACACTGCCAGGGATCCAGTGGCAGCCACAACTTCTCAAAGAAAAGATTTTCTTCCCAATATCCATCTAAACTTCCCCCTTTTCAGCTTGAATCCATTCAAGCTTCTCCCCACCCTCCCAGGGAAGAATTCCTTCCCAAGATCCACCTAAACTTCCCCTCTTTCAGCTTGAATCCATCCCTCCTTGTTCTGGCTCTCCAGAGCCCCTTTCTGGCTTCCCTGTGGCCCTTTCAGGTCCTGGCAGGTTCTCTGAGGTCTCCACACAACAGGATGAGCAATCCCAACGTTCTCAGCCTGAGAACTTTGATTCACCCTGTTTTGTATTTGCTCCTCGGTGTGTGAGTGGAACAACTCCTCCCTGGCACTATTGGCCTAATTAATAAATATCTCCCTGGGCAGAGATCCAAGGTTGAAGGTCTCTGGCACAATGGAGGTTACAAAAGGTCCCCTTATCACCACTGGATTACTTTAAAGGTGTTGAAGTCCCCTCCAGAATCTTCTCCTGCTCTTCGTGGCACAGGAACAGCCACTTTGATAAAGAGAGAGAGGGGGGAAACAAAAAATAATAAAATCATAAAATCTCTCTTTGTGCCACTCTCCCCCTGAAGAAAAAGCAGAACATCTGATTTAGGTTTGCTGAAATAACAACAGATGTTTATCTTGTATTGTATGGCACATGGCACTACATCCCATAAACCCCCTCCTGCAGCTTAAAGCCGCGTTTCTGCTCCCTCATTTGGACACTTGCAGGCTTTGTGCTCTTTCTGAAATGTTTTCATTTCTCTGGAGCTTAATCTGCTACCAAAGTATTTGTAAGTATCACGTTATAAAGCGTGAAATGAGGAATAGCAAAGGAGATTTTCAATACTTCCTTCCCCTAAGCACAGCTACTTACCTGCAGCCCCAAAGAATGGCAAAATTGTGCAAACTTGCTGCAGTCTTTCATTAAGAAGAATCCACTCGATGTGTGGGGTTGGGAACAGATCAATAGAGGAAAAAATCCTGTCTTGGGAAAGTAAAAGCTGGGAGGAGAAGTGTAAGGGGGAAAAAAACCCAGTTTTTCTAAGGCTTGTAAAAAGTGAAATATTTTCACTTTTAAAGTTTACATTTATTTTACTGTGAAAACAGGGAATGCTTGTAGTGGGTGTATTTTTATATGTATTTATACTCTCTCTATTTAGATTATATAGAGACTTAATTCCACCCTTTGCAACTGCAGAAAACTCTGCTGCTTGAGAGAAATGGCAATTTTCATGCAGAACTAATCTGTAACTGTTTGCGAGCAAAAATAAATGAAAATAAATTCGGGAAGAATTTCTCCATGGAAAAGGATTTGGACAGGGAGGTTTGGAGTCCACAAGGAAGGACTGGAGGTGACACTCAGTGCCCTGAGCTGGGGACAAGGTGGGGATTGGGCACAGGATGGACTGGGTGGCCTTGGATGAGAGAAATTTTCATCCAGAACTAATCTGGAACTGTTTGTGAGCAAAAACTAAATGAAAGAATAAATTCAGGAAGAATTTCTTCATGGAAAGGGAATTGGACAGAGAGGTTTGGAGTCTACAAGGAAGGACGGAGGTGGCACTTGGTGTCCTGAGCTGGGGACAAGGTGGGGATTGGGCACATGTTGGACTGGGTGGCCTTGGATGAGAGAAATGGCAATTTTCATCCAGAACTAATCTGTAACTGTTTGTGAGTGAAAAGAAATGAAGGAATAAATTCAGGAAGAATTTCTTCATGGAAAGGGAGGTTTGGAGTCTTCAAGGAGGGATTGGAGGTGACACTCAGTGCCCTGAGCTGGGGACAAGGTGGGGATTGGGCACAGGTTGGACTGGATGGCCTTGGATGGATTTTCCAGGTGATTCCAGGTGGATTGAGCACAGGTTGGACTGGGTGGCTTTGGATGGATTTTCCAGGTGGTTCCAGGACTGTTGGTGCAGTAGAAGCTGAATCCTGGCTTGGACAGGGACATTGTGTGGGTCACGAGGTGTTTCAGGTGGCAAAACAGCAGAGATGGACAAGAGGTGTCTGAGGAAATCAATGTTTGGGAAAAAACAAAATGGGAACATCCTGATCCTGCACAGCCTCATCCCCATCTTCAGCTGAGACAGATTTTGAGTATTTTTGGCCATTTTCTAGGTGTTTCTGAGCTCCACTGATCCGTGGATGTTGTGGCTTCTCCGTGAGCGCTCTCTCTGAAACGTGGTTTATTTTATGTTTGAACAAACGCAGCCCTCCTTTGTTTCCTCCGCTGAATTCTTTATTTATTATTTCCTAAAATGATTTGATTTTCCCCCCCTCCTTCCCCACACATCTGATTGCAATAAGCTGATACAAAATAGAACCAAGAAACAAAAGGCTGAACATGCTGATAATGTACATTTGGTTTGTATTTATCGTTTTAAGATGTGTTTTAATTGGTTCACTACCAACATCCTGTAACTTTCAGTCAGACACAGGAGAAACCTGTTTCATTTTAAAGTCAGTTAATTCCTTCCCTCTTTCAGCTGGGAGCGCTGGGGAAGGCCCTACTGTAGTATCTCCAAATTTAATTTCATTATAACATTAAAAAAAAAAAAAGGATTAGAGTACATTTTGGTTTGTGATTCTCCCTTGGATTTCATTGCGAAATGGGATTTTAAAAGAAGAAAGACACAAAATATGTTTGGGGTAGGTTCATGAATAATTTCTAATGAAAAAGTGCAGCTATAAACCTCAAAATCAACAGTTTTCTTGTTATCCCAGAAGCTTAATCTCCTTAGTTTAATGAGAAGAAAGTGGGAAGGTGACAGAAATGCCACCTTGGAGCACTTACCTACAGCAAAATCGGAGACAATGGGGTAAAGGTGCAACAACCTTTATTAAAAAAAAGGAAAAATTGGAGACAATGGGGTAAAGGTGCAACCACCTTTATTAAAAAATGAGAAAAAAGCAGGAATTGAGGAAAAAGGGGTTGGAAGAGCAGCTCCCACATGCCATAAACACCAAGGGAAACCTGAGGAGTGTGTTGTTCAAATGTTGTTCAAAGCTACAACATTTCCCTGCTCTGAGAATTCTGCAGAGACTCCAAGTTCGTGGCTGAGAATTCCAGCTCTGAGTGCACCAAACAGGAAAATTCATTTGGGGAGCTCTTGCTGAGCAGGATCTCACCCTGGAGACCTCAGCACAGCCCCTCCTGCCCCTGCTGAGGCCACTGGCACAGCCACCTTGCATTTCAAGCTCCAATTGGAATTATTTTTCACAAATACTTCACATTTTAGAAGGCACAAGTGTCCTTTTGCCCCTGCTGAAATCAGAGCTAATTAAAGCACCGCAAGTATTTCCATTTTCCACCTCATTGCAGCAAATTTTATGAAAAATCCTGGCTTTGTTTCATCCATAACTGTACCAAACCCCTGGATTTAAACCCACCTGGCAGCCTTGGTCCTGCTGGGATTTAAATGGGATCCATGAGCACGTGGAGGTCACAGTGAGGATGATGAGGATGATGAGGCTCCAATCTCTGTGGGTGACAGCTTTTGGGTGATTCCACAGCCAGCTCTGCCTCACAAAAGTGACATTTTCACACTAACTCTCCCCATCATGGGAAAAAGGTGTCCCCAGCCCCTCTGCTGGGTGATAAGGAAAGTTTCTGCTGCTGTGGTGAAGCTGTTTTGTGTGGTCAGTCCGAATCAAGAAGTTTGTTAACAGAAGTGGCGAGCTGGTGGAATTACCTGGAAGCTTTCCTGGCTTGGTGTCACACACTTGGGGACCTGCAGGAGCTGCCAGAGCCCAGAGAGGGTCAAGAACAACCTAGGGGGGGTGATGGAGATCCAAGGGTTGCTTGAAATCACCCCTAAAAGCTTTTTTCCCCCCCAAAACGCAGCAGTTTTGCAGGTTAAAAAATCAGGTTTTGAAAAGAAGTTTTTCTGTCTTTGAGGCAGGTGAGGATTTGATGATGAAGATCCAGGGGGTGCTTAGAGAAAGCCCTAAAGGTATTTTTTTGCACCAAACTGAGCAGTTTTGAAGGTTAAAAAATCAAACCTTCTTGAAAAGTTCTTCTGTCTTTGAGGCAGGTGAGGGTGGGTGATGGAGATCCAGGGGGTGCTTGAAATCAGCCCTAGAATCTTTTCCCCCTAAAACTGAGCAATTTTGAAGGTTTAAAAATCAGGTTTTGAAAATAAGTTTTTCTGTCTTTAAAGCAGATGAGGATTTGGTGATGGAGATCCAGGAGGTGTTTTCCCCCCCAAATTGAGCAATTTGGAAAGTTAAAAAGTAAAAACTTGAAAATATTTTTTCTATCTTTGAGGCAGGTGAGGGAAGGTGATGGCATCCAGGGGATGCTTAGAAACAACCCTAAAAGTTCCCCCCACCAAAACTGAGGAGTTTGGGCTGTTAAAATATAAAAACTCATTGAAAAGGAGTTTTTCTGTTTTTGAAATGGGTGAGGAGTTGGACACTCTTCAGGAAAACCTATGGAAACTTTTGTTTCAATGAACGTTGAGGAGTTTCCCTTTTCCACTTGGCTCCTGGAAAGGTGGGGAGGGGGAAAGATGGAAAAAGCTTCAATGTTTTTCCCTGGCCAATTTTGGGAAGTTTCTTTTCCCAGCAAATCCCTCGCTGGTAGCTCTGTCCAGCTCTGCCAGGCTGCCCCCTAAATCTGTGGGATGGGAGGATTTTGGGGAGGATTTCTGGGGTTTTTGCACAAATGAAAGGTGCAGAAGCAGGGAAGGAGTAGAATTGAAGGCCGAATGAGAAACTGAGGGCTGATATTGCAGCAGTGTGGTGAGGAGAGGGACTCCAGGAAGGAGTGATCCCTCAGGCACTGGGCTGACAGTATAAATAGCTCTGGATGCTTTAAAACAAATACAGAATCATTTATTTAGCTCAGCACTCTGGAGCTTTGCCAAGGCTGTGCTAATTATATTGTATCTTGTTTTTATCATCTGTGTTACAAAGGATTTCTTGTGCCAAAATGTCTGGACTCAGCTTCTCTCCCAGTATCCCGTTCCCACTTTAGGTTTCTGTCCATCTTCTCGTTTTTCCTTCAGTTTTTCACTTTCTGGAAAAAAAAAAATCTCAGTTGTGATTCCCTAAAAATGGGGAAAAAAGGTGATTAAAGTGCTGGATGATGCCAACACACTCCTGTGGATCTGCAGGAGGTGTTTGCCCTTTCAGAAGGTTTTCAGGAGGTTTTCTGTGCCTGGAAATCTTGCAAAAAGCAGCTGGACCATGAAGGAAAAAGGGATTTTGTGCTGGGATGTTCAGTGAGGAGACGCTGGAGGCACAGGAGGAGGTTTGGGGTTTGCAGAACTGGGAGGGAGAAGAGCTGCAGCGATGGGAGATAAGAATAAAGAGGATGCAAAGGGTGCTCAGATGCAAAAGGAGAATAAGGGGAAAAAGGTAGCTGGGACAAAAGGGGTCAAAAGGGCACAGAAAATAAGAAGTGGAGCAGGGGGGGGAGAGTTTCCATGCTGCAAGTTTTGGTGAGATAAAGGCAGAGATCAGTTTAAAACACTACCAGAACAAACCTCAGAAATGATAAAATTTTATAATACCAAGGATGAGGAGATTTAGATTGATTTCTTTTTTATATTTAGTGAAACTTTTCCCCTTGAACGCTTGAATAGAATTGCAGAGGCAGAGGATGCTCGGTTTAAAGGGGCTCTGGGCATCAACATTGCTGCACCCACAGCCCAGGGGCAGGAACGAACTGGGGGGGGATGTCAAGGGCAGGGGACCCTCAGAGTGACTCAGGGACCCTCAGAGTGACTCAGAGACCCTCAGTGTGTCTCAGAGACCCTCAGTGTGACTCAGGGATCTTCAGAGGAGCTTAGGGATCCTCAGAATGGCTCAAGGACCCTCAGGGTGGCTCAGGGACTCTCAGGGTGCCTCAGGATCCCTCAGTGTGGGTCAGGGACCCGCAGAGCGACTCTGGGACCCTCAGAATGGCTTAGGGACCCTCAGTGCAGCTCAGAGACTCCCAGAATAACTCAGAGACCCCCAGAGCAGCTCAGGGACCCTCAGAATGGCTCAGGGACCCTCAGGGTGACCCTGGGACCCTCAGAGCAGTTCAGGGACTCTCACGGTGGCTCAGGGACCCTCAAAGTGACTCAAGGACCCTCAGAACATCTCAGGGACCCTCAAAATGGCTTGGGGACACTCAGAACAGCTCAGGGACACCCAGTGCAGCTCAGGGACCCCCAGAGTGACTCTGGGACCCTCAGGGTGGCTCAGGGACCTCCAGAGAAGCTCAGGGACTCTCAGAATGACTCAGGGACCCTCAGAGCAGCTCAGAGACCCTCAGGGTGGCTTAGGATCCCTCAGAATGGCTCAGGGACCCTCAGAGCAGCTCAGAGATCCTCAGGGTGACTCAGGGACCCTCAGAGTGACTGTGGGACCTTCTGTGTGGCTCAGAGACCCTCAGAGCAGCTCAGGGACCCTCAGAGCAGTTCAGGGCCAAGGGTCTGGCTGCAGCCCCCATCAGATGCTCCCAGCACACGCAGCTGAGGGGAGAAGTCACTCGCCCAGAGATGACAAAGGAGGCCTTGCTCTTGAGGCCTGAGCTGCTGCTGAAACACTCTTTGAACTCTTTGAGGTTTCTTTGGTTCCTTTCTTTTTCCTCTTTTTTTTTTTTTTCTTTTTTTTTTTTCTCCTTGTGGGTTTTTGCTTTCTTCTGAAGAACAAAAAAGTAACTTCCCATGCAGATCTGGCCTGTGTGGGACAAGGACCCTTTTGAACTATTTTCCATACTGTCCCTATTCAAAAAGAATCTTCTTGCAGCGTCCTGAGGAGCCCTGACAATGTTCCATTTGGGGAAAGACATGGGGAGAACAGGATTACAACTGGACAGAGCACACTGAGGCATTCCTGAGGGAAATCCTGCTCTGCTCCCTGCCCAGTGGTGAAACAGAGCTGAGCACTGAAATTCCCCTCGTGTTCACTCAGTTTTGAAGGTTAAAAAAGTTAAGAACTTGAAAAGAACTTTTTCTGTCTTTAAGGCAGGTGAGGAATAGAATTATTCTTCCTTATTATTGGTTATTGTTGTGCTTTGGATCATCAGAGAATGTTCAATTCCTGCTCAGCCTGAGGCCCCTGATGCCAAAAGTCATGTCCAGAGCGGGAAAGATCCCAAGTTAAAGCTGGTCAGAAGCCCCTGGCACGTTTTCCACATAAACATCTCCAATGTATGGTTTCCTCAGCGAAGATATTAAGTCTGCTCCTATTTTAAACAAAGCCTATTTTTAATGCTGTGGATGAAAATAAATAAAAATACAACATGCTGGCATTTCCTTCCCATAGGATCTGGACATCTGGGGGGTTGTGCTTTGCCAGTTCTCTCCTGAAAAAAAAAGTGTGTGTGGAAGGAGCACAAAACTGATTTAGCTCTGTGGGAAGCTGAGGGAAAGGTGACAGAGTGACCACAGGGCAAATAAAACAGGGGGCAATTGGAATCAGCCCTAAAAGTTTTTTCCCCCCCAAAATGCATCAGTTCTGAAGGTTAAAAACATTAAGTCTTGTAAAGAAGTTTTTCTGTCTTTGAGGCAGGTGAGGGTGGGTGATGGAGATCCAAGGGTGCTTGGAATCAGACCTAAATTTTTTAGTGGAATGGGATCCCAGGAATAAACATACTGTGCTTCTTTCTATAAAATTCATTTTAACCTGGGGAAATGGGGGAAAAACCTCTGCTAGGAGCTCTTCTCCAGCGAGAGCATTCCAATTACTGCCACAGGGGCTGCCACAGGAAAACGGGAGGAAGATTTCCCGTGGATTCCCAAACACTGAGGAGGTGCCTGAGGCTCTGACTGGGAAATTCAATCCAGGAGGGTGAGGAGGGGTCGGGGCCAGCCCTGCCTCTCCCCCTGCCCTTCTCGGGGATGCTCAGCAAAGCCTGACTTGATGAGAACTTGTTGGAACCCTGGGAGCTGGGAATTTCAGATTTTCTGTGCTGACAGGCACTGACCCCCAAGAGAACACTGCATTGACCTGAGGCTGTGGAGAAGCTTCCAAAATGGAA
>JAWWEX010000084.1:5185603-5204174 GCA_035583215.1 Arremon brunneinucha | reverse complement strand
AAAGCCCCCATCACCCCACAAAAAAGAAATCAAAAAAAACAACCAAGAAACCCCAATAAAACAACAGAAAAAAACCCCAAAAAACCAACCAAACAAAAAAGCCACACCAAAACCCCAACCAACTCAAAAGCCCAACTGAAAACCTTAAAATGCTCCATAAAACCTTTTCTTTGCATTCCTTTTCAAGGCATTTCCATTTAAAGGCCACTCAGAGCCCCCCATTCACCCAGCTGATCTCATTAAAGGCGCTGGAGAGCTGAAGTGACTCCTCAGGGACTTGAACTTGTCCTTGAGGGGCTGAAAATTCCAAATATGATGTTGAGGAAATCCCAAACTGTTCCCTTCCACCTCCTCCTGCTGAGGTGTGTTGAGGCTTGAAGCTCTGGTTGTTTTTTGTGGAGATTTTCTTAAATTTCAGGAAGAAAACGCACATTTAGCTGCCAATTAAAAGTGGGCAGGTTTAATTATGAAAAGTGCCATCGTGGGTAATTCCTCTACAGTCACTTGTGGTGTTCTCACACCTCTCACACTGTTCAATTCCTGCCTAAAAAAATCTTGCCAACTTCTTAATTTTTGCTGGTGATAACAGAAAGCTGAAAATTTGGAAATGTAGAGATTTCAGGACTAAACTGATTATTTAAGTGGAGTTTTTTTCCATTTTACAGCCATTGGGGTGCAGTGGTTCTGTTCCTCTTGCTGCTGTGTTTGGTGGTTGAGGGTGGACTTCAAATTAGAATCCTGACATTGCAATACATAGATATAAAAGAAATAATATAAAATAATATAAAATATAAAGGAAATAATATAAAAATAAACTAGAAATATAAATTATACATATAAATTATAAATCTAAAATAGAAATATAAATAAGTTTGATATAATATAATTATATACATATACTTTATAATATATTTATTATACATATATAATATATAATACATATATATAATATATGTATTCTATATATTATATATAATATATATTCTATATATTATATATATTTATATGTATATATACATATATACATATACATATACATATGCACACACATATATTATATATATATATATATAAATATACTATATAATACATTTATTATATAAATATAATAAATATAAATTCAGTATAAAGTCATTGAATATCCTGGCTTGGAAGGGCCCATTAGGACTGAACTGACAGAAAACTTCCCCTCAGGACATTGGGGCATTACTTTGAGGCTAAATCTGTGTTTCCACTTGTTACCAAAATTGCAGCATTGGTGTCCACAGTGTTTTCTTACAGAAAAAAGCACATAAACCACTTTATTTTTGCTGTTTTTTGGCCTCAAAGACTAATTTGTAGATGAGAGTGAAGGTAATGGTTGCCTTTCCTTAGGGATGAGGAATTCCCTGGTGGTGAATTTTCTGATGATCTCAAAATCCTGGCATGGTTTGGGTTGGGAGAGACCTCAAAGATCAATTTTGTTCAACCCCACCCCAATTTCCAATATCCCAGCGTGCTCCAAACCCTGTCCAGCCTGGCCTTGGACACTGCCAGGGATCCACAGCTCCTCTGGGAATTCCATCCCAGATCCTCCCCACCCTCCCAGGGAAGGATGGCATCATTTCAGATATATTTTGTATTTTAGGAAGAAATTATCTTCCTCTCTGGGAAGGTGTTGGGGCACCTCCTGCCTTTTGCAGGTGTTTGAGCTCTCATTGTCTCTGCCATGACACCTCAGTTATCTTCACTGGGCAAACACACAACACCAACTTATTACCCCCAAAAAAGCCTTTTTTGGATAAAAAATCCACATTGCAGGCCACGAATTATTAAGTTATTATTAAATTATTATGAAGCACCTCAGTTATCTTCAGTGGGCAACACACAACACCAGATTTTTACCCCCAAAAAAGCCTTTTTTGGGATAAAAAAATCCACATTGCAGGCCACGAGTAGTTAGTTATTAAGTCAAAAATAAAAATAGTTATTAATTCAAAAATAACAAAAAGTTATTTTATTTAAATGCCATTTTATTATTTTAAGTGTCATTTCTTAATTAGGCAACTGATCAGCCATTTCTTTATCAGGCAGTTTAGGCTAATACAGTTTATAACAGAATAAGGCATATATAAAGTTTATATATATAAAATTTATAATATAATAAGCTTTATATATATATATATATCTATATATATATATATCCTTATATATGACGTTTAGCCTTATATATAAAGTTTATAATATAATAAGCCTTATATATATATAGCCTTATATATAAAGTTTAGCCTTATATATAAAGTTTATAATATAGTAAGCCTTACATATATATATATATATGTAGCCTTATATATAAAGTTTAGCCTTATATATAAAGTTTATATATAAACTTATACATAAAGTTTATATATAAAATGTATATATATTATTGATAAAATAATTAGCTGTATTTAGGCTTTGAGCTGCTTTTATTCATTAATTTTCGGGAATTAATTTAGGCAGTGCATACCTAAGGATCTGTGGGCGAGCGTGGCTGTTCTGAACAACAACCACAGCGAAATAACTGAGGAGCCTCTGGAATAAATGGGATTTTAGTGCCCTTGCCCAGCTGTCCTGGGGAGGTGACAATGCCACCCTGCCCTGCCCACTGCAGATAGCGCTGGCATCCGCTCGCTCCCGGCATTTCTCCCAGATGAGTTCAACTTTTCTCGCCCTCCCCTTTCCTTTCTCTTCTTCTCCTCCACGTCCCTCCCCTCCCTCCCTTCGCCTGGTCCTTGACAGAGGCGCAAACACTTCTTAAATGAGAGATAGTGGCTTCCATCCAATGGAGCCCCGGTTAATCACCGAACATCGTGGGAAAAGCACAAGATGAGGGCCGAGAAACAGCCCATTGTCTGGGCAAGATTAAAGCCCCAAAAGCCGTATTGTCTGCTGAGGGGATAAATCTTCCTGCTGTCACTCAAGCACTGAATTAAATTCCCCTTCATTTCTAAAGGGGCTTATCTGTCCTGAATAGGCTGTTGCGCCACAAGCGTAAGGGAACGTATTAAGTGAGCTCCTGTCTTGGGCACCTTCACAAATAGACGAAAAAACAGGAGCAAATCTGCGAGGGGCGGGCGGCAGGGGGGACGAGCAGGAGAGCTTCGGGCAGGGGGAAGAGAGGAGGGATGCTAATTGTTGTTGTTGCGGGAGGAGGGGGCGGATGGAGCCCCCTGTGCGCTTCCTCCCGTCGCCGCGGGAGAGGAGGAGCAGCTCCGAGAGCTCTGAGCATCCCTCGGTGCTTGCACAGCCCAAAGAGTCTCAGGGTGGCAGTGACACTCTTTAGGGACCCCAAGGATGGAGCTCCCTATGTGCTTCCCCCCATCACCACAGGAAAAGTGAGGAGCAGCTCTGAGCATCCCTCGGTGCTTGTGCAGCCCAGAGAGTGACAGTGACGCTCTGTGGGGTCCCCAAGGGTGAAAGCAGGCTTTGAGTGATGCCAGGGCTGAGGTTTGGAGTGGTGGCACCATCCGCGTGGGTTTGGTGGCATTTAGGAAGGGCATTGAGATGTTTGAGCACCTCCAGAGGGTCCCCAAGGATGGAGCTCCCTGTGTGCTTCCTCCCATCACCACAGGAGTGGCTCTGAGCATCCCTCGGTGCTTGTGCAGCCCAGGGAGTGGCAGTGACACTCTTTGGGGTCCCCAGGGGTGGAACCAGCCTTTGAGTGATGCCAGGGCTGGGGTTTGGAGTGGTGGCACCATCCGGGTGGGTTTGGTGGCATTTAACAAGGGCATTGAGATGTTTGAGCAGAGGGTCCCCAAGGATGGAGCTCCCTGTGCGCTTCTTCCCATTGCCACGGGAGAGGAGGAGCAGCTCTGAGCATCCCTCAGTGCTTGCACAACCCAGAGAGTCTCAGGGTGGCAGTGACACTCTTTGGGGTCCAGAAGAATGGAACCAGTCTTTGAGTGATGCCAGGGCTGGGGTTTGGGGTGCCCTGGTTTTTGGGTGGGTTTGGTGGCATTTAAGAAGGACATTGAGATGTTTGAGCAGAGGGTCCCCAAGGATGGAGCCCCCTGTGCGCTTCCTCCCATCATCACAGGAGTGGCTCTGAGCATCCCTTGGACTTTTTGGAGCCCACGGAGTGGCAGTGACTCTCTTTAGGGTCCCCAAGGGTGAAAGAAGTCTTGAGTGATGCCAGGGCTAGGGTTTGGGGTGCTGGCACCATGTGGGTGCTTTGGGTGGGTTTGGTGGCATTTAGGAAGGATTTTTAGATGTTTGAGCACCTCCAGAAGAGGGCAGCAAGCCTGGTGAGGGGTTTGGAACACAAACCCTGTGAGGAGCCACTGAGGAAGCTGGGGGTGCTCAGCCTGGAGAAAAGGAGACTCAGGGGTGACCTTATCGCTCTCTACAACTCCTGAAAGGTGCCTGTGCTCAGCTGGGGTTGGGCTCTTTCTCCAGGCAGCACTGACAGAACCAGAGGACACAGCCTCGAGCTGCACCAAGGGAAATACAGGTTGGATGTTAGGAAAAAGCTTTTTCAGAAAGGGTGATAAAGTTCTGGAATGGCTGCCCAGGGAGGCGCTGGAATCCCCATCCCTGGGTGTGTTTAACAGAGCCTGGATGTGGCACTGGGTGCCAGGGGTGAGTTGAGCTGTTGGGGCTGGGTTGGACTCGATGACCTTGAAGGTCTCTTCCAACCTGTGAATTCTGTGAATTCTGTGAATTCTGTGAATTTTGGCTCAGCTGCCCTCAGGGGCCAAGCTGGAGGAGCAGGGATGTTGTGAGGGGTCTGAAGTCCCCAGGAGCCCACAGACAATGCCACCACTGCTGCCACCCTGAACGCTTCCTCTGGGTGTTGGCAGGGTCCCAGCACTGTGGGGACAGGGGACACACATTTGTGTCACTGGGATCTCCTCCTCCTCCTCCCCCTGAGCTCACCCTCACATCATTCCCAGCTGGTTCGGCTGATGCCTTGTGAAGGCTGACCTAGAACAGAGACTAGATGGATTTAAAGAATAAAGCAGGGATTTATTAAAAGGATTTCCTCCTCAATGGATCCACCTTGGGCAGCACAAGAGCCCAGCCAGGGCTGTACCCAAGATGAACCAAAATGGTCCCAAAATGAACCCAAGATGAACCCAAATGGTCCCAAAATGCACGACCATTCACAGGGTCTCTCACTTTTATCAGTTCTGCTCCATTTGCACCTTGGAGTGAATTGTCCAATTCCAGCTTTAGCCCATGCAGTCCCATCCTTGTTTTTCTCTCTCCAGCCCACGGTGTTTGTGCTCCTGGGCTGAGATTTGGATCATTTGTCCTTGGTGCCCAGCTGGAGCAGGAATTGTTTTGTCTCCCTGTTCTGTGCACAGAGCTCAGCATCCCTTGATGGGAACCCAGACCCACACACTAAAGCAGCACAGAGTGTGAAAAATAGAAAACCTAAACCCTGAGGCATCACTGCCATCCCACCTTGAGGGATGAATGTTGTCCCACTCTTTTTGGGGGTTCACAGCAGCACTTTTGGGCTGCAGCAGGGAGGGACAGGCGTGGCTGGTTGGTGGCACTCAGTGAGCTCAAGGTGTTGGATGTTCTGCTCTCTGTGGGGTCCCAAGGGTTGGAGATGGAGTCCAGCTCCCTTTGCACTCCCATGATGGTCTCATTCCTCTCCAGCATGGTTTTAACCCAAAGAAAAGGCCAAAAAAACTCTTTTTTTTCAAGTTATCTGCTATTCCTTGGTGCCAAACCAGAACAATTGCACCAAACCAGACAGGGGGTGATACCATCAGAACTATGGAGGTGAGACTGAATTCTGCCTCTTTGCTGAAACTATTTCTATTTTTTTCCCCCTCTCTGATTGAAATTTATCCTTTTTTATTAACCCTTTCTGTGCCTCTGGTGATGCCTGGGCTGTGTGATGCTGTATTTGTTGGTAGCCTGGTTGGTTTCTATTTCTGCACATAGAAAAAAATTCCTTTTTGCAATAAAAGGTTGGTCTTGAGCTGGTCCTGAATGGAAGCTGAGGGTGCTGCTGCTGGCTGGGCATTCCCAATGCAAATGCCAGCAGTATTTTTGTTTTATTTACCACATAAAGCATGAACCAAGTGAAACATGCCCAGCACAGCTTTGCAGTTTCCCAGGCACACAGTTAAACCTCACCTCGGGGCTGGGCTGCTGGATTAGGGGCGGCCTTGGTGAGATTTGGGAAGTGCTAAACAGGATTTTCTGCATCCTGAGTGGAGTTTCCTCTTGTTGATAGGGTTTAATGCTCCCCTGTACAAATCTCTCGCTGTGCAAATACCTCCAATCTCTCCTTTTAGCCACCCAAACAAGTGGGTTTACACCTGCTTACTAGATTAATTTAATTAGCCAAAAATGGAGTGAAAGAACTGCCTGGAGAACAATGGTTCCCAAAGAACTTTTTTATTTTTTTTCCTATTTCTTGTTGGTTCTGGTAATCTGGGGAAGCTGGGTTGAGATATTATTTCTCTGAGCTTCCTGGCTTCTTGTTCCAGTACACAAACTTGAGAAAATAAATGGTCAGAATAATGTTTTGAGGGTTTTCTTTTTATATTTGGAATTATACAAACAGAACTTTCCCCAAACTTCCCACAAAAGAACTGATCTAGCTCCTTGCTATCTCAGATAATACATTTTATTTTCTGCCTAAAATTGACTCAGCTCTCAAGGAAAACCTAGAGTTGTTCTTCCACATAATTCATGAATGTAAGAAGGTTTGGGAGGACATTCCTGGAGCTGGAATCAGTGCCTTGGTGGAGTTTTTTACCTGCTGCTCACCTGTGCAGGGCTGGCCAACATTGGGAATTGGAGCTTTGGGGCAGAACTCAGAGCCCAACCCTGCTCTGGCTCCCTCAGAATCCCCCACTCCAAACACTCTGGATTGGGTTTGAGAATGAATTATTTCATAATTTCAACTTTAAATATTCATTTCAATTTCAATAGCATCTATATTTTCTATATTTTCATCTATATTTTCTATATCTTCACCTATATTTTCTATTAAATAGAGTTGCTAAGAGGTACACTGGCCAATGTAAAACCACTGAATAATATTCATTAATTTGGTTAAAATTCAGCTGATATTTCCCTATTGAACCAATGCCCTAACACCTCAACTAGACTATAGCATCTATATTTCCTATTTTTTCATCTATATTTTCTATTAACATCTGTATTTCTATTAGATAGAGTTGCTTAGAGGAACACTGGGTTGGGCAATGTAAAACCACTGAATAATATTCATTAATTTGGTTAAAATTCAGCTGATGTTTCCCTATTGAACCTATGCCCTAACATCTCAACTAGACTATATAATCTATATTTTCTATATTTTCATCTATATTTTCATCTATATTTTCTATTAACATCTATATTTTCTATTAAATAGAGTTCTTAGAGGTACTGGATTGGGCAATGTAAAACCACTGAAAAATATTCATTAATTTGGTTAAAATTGAGCTGATATTTCCCTATTGAACCGAGGTCATGGGTTGCTCCATTCATTTTCCTCCATATTCCCAAATCTTTTGGAAAACAGCACAAGCTTTCCTTAAAGCCCGTTCAGAACCCTCCATAATGCTACTTTCAAAGTAATTTGTATTTAAAAATAATAATAACAAGCAAACAAACTTGTCAGCCCATGGGATGCTTCTGCCCCGCGGCTTAATGGCGAAGGGTCTTTATACAGCCAAATCCAGCAGCTTTCAATAACAAAGGATGAAATTCATGAAACAAATTGCTCCTCTCCTCATAAGTCACACTCTCGTGTGCCAGGGGAAAGATGTGTTGATAACATTCAAAGAGTTTGGTCGCCGATGAATTGTAAATTCCCACCGAGGCTGTGAACAGCGTGGGGCTGGCCGCAGAATGCTCTCAGATTGGGGCATTCACCACTTCATTCTTGCAGCACTTTTAGGATAAGAGCTAAGGAACACCACGGGGAGATTTTGGTAGGCAGCCTTGAGGGGGGGATATATTTAAAAAAAAAAAAGAGAGAGGAAAAAAAAATAAAGGAGCAAAATATGCAGAGGCGATTTAATGAACATCCAGGGCTCTTTAGAGCGGAGCTGAGAGCTCTGGCTGAGACTTCGGGGGCAGGGGAACAAAGGACAAACGCTCCTGGCTTTCCTGCCTGACAAAAGGGAGCAGTTCCCAGCCTCTGGCTGGTCCTCACCCACCAGGAGTGGCACTGGGCAGGCTCTGGGAAGGTGGGACACGAGGTTGGGGTTGGAGCATCTTGGGGTTCTCCTGCTGGTGGGACTGAAGGAGCATGGAGATGTTCTTGAGTGCTCGTGTCTGTCCCATCAGTGTCCCTTGGGGGATTGAAGGAGCATGGAGATGTTCTTGAGAGCTCCTGTGTGTCCCACCATTGTCCCTTGGGTATCTGCACAGGCTTGCCCAGGGCAGGGTGCCCATGGATTCCCTGGAGTAATTTGGGATGTGAGCTTTTGGTGGTTGGCTTTTCTCTCTGAGCCTCCTGTGAGTGCTGAGCTGGGACAGCACTCAGATGAGTCCATGCCCAGTTTTTTTTTTGTGGTAGGATCCCACACTGAAACCTTGAGGAAATGTGGTTTTCACAGAAATAAAAATGGTGGAATTCTGCTCTTTATTTTTCTCCAGTTACAGTTTTTTAGATCCTGGAGTTACCCAGTTCAATTTTCCCCTGACAGATCTCCAAGTGACAAAAGCAAGGAATGATGGCTTGTTGTGCTTTTTGGGGACCTACAAGTGACAAAAAATGGGGAAGGATGGCTCGTTGTGCCAGCTGGGGACCTACAAAGGACAAAAGAAATGAAAGATGGCTCGTTGTGTTTTTTGGGGACGTACAAAGGACAAAAGCAAGGAAGAATGGCTCCTTGTGTCTTTAGGGGACCTACAAGGAATAAAAGCAGTGGAGGATGGCTCGTTGTGCCAGTTGAGGAGCTCCAAGTGACAAAAGCAGGGAAGGATGGCTTGTTGTGCCAGTTAGAAACCTCCAAGTGACAGAAATGGGTAAAGGTGGCTCATTCTGCCTTTTGGGGACCTCCAAGTGACAAAAGCAAGGAAGGATGGCTCGTTGCGCCAGTTGGGGACCTTCAAGGGACAAAAAAAGGGAAGGATAGCTCGTTGTGGCTTTTGGGGACCGACAAGGGAAAAAAGCAGGGAAGGATGGTTCGTTGTGGCTTTTTGGGGACTTCCAAGTGACAAAAGTAGGGAAGGATGGCTCCTTGTGCCAGCTGGGGATCTACAGGTGACAAAAGCAGGAATGGGTGGCTCGTTTTGTCTTTTAGGGACCTCCAAGTGACAAAAGCAGGGAATGCTGGCTTCCTGCACCACTTGGGGCGATCCCCTCCCTAATTCCAGCCAGATTTGAGGCAGCCCTCAGCCTGCCCTCCTCCATCCCAGCCCTGAGCCCTGCAGCTGGGACCCCAAGCAGGGCAGGGCAGGGGGACCCAGCAGCAGGGAGCTCTTCCCCCAGGTCAGGACACTGGCGCAGGCCCCAAAAGGGTTAACAAACAAAGTGCCTGCATGGCTTTGTTCCCTGGCAATCTAATCAGATGTTAACCTACAGTCTATATCCAAGCAATCCTTTCCTTATGATAGTGATTAGTATTACACTGGGAATGAATAGAGCGAGGAAGGATTCCTATGGTAACCTTCAAAATGCATTCCACCGGCAGGCTCTGCCTACTCGCAGTAATTACGTTCTTAACTCGCCTAACAAACGGCATGCTAATTAGCTGCTTAACCAGCCTCGCCTCATTATGGCCAGGGTTGGGCAGGCTGGAGCAAAGTGACCCAGAGAGAGCAGGCCCCACTTTAAAAATAAAATATAAAAAATAATAGTAATCATGAGGTGTTTGTCAGATTGGCCATGAGGATGGATCTCCTTCATGGCTGGACAAACCCTCAGCACAGAGGCTCAGCTGCTTTGGGATTTGGCTCTCTGGGATGCCTGAGCCTTGGGTTGGCATCTGCTGGTGCTGATGGTGGGCTCCAGGTGTCACTGGGGCTGTCCCAGGTTTGCTTTGGGCAGGGACTTTGTTCCCTGAGTGTGGCTGGACCTTGGTGGCTTGGCTGAGCTGTCTCCCCTTCTTGTCTGCTTGGAATCACAGAATCCTGGAATGGTTTGGGTGGCAAGGGACCTTAAAATCATCTCATTCCACCCTTGCCATGGCAGGGACACTTTCCACTATCCCAGGTTTCTCCCAGCCCCATCCAACCTGGCCTTGGACACTTCCAGGGATGAAACAGCCAAAGCTCCTCTGGGCACCTGTGCCAGGGCCTCCCCACCCTTCAGGGAAGGGGAATTTGCCCTAACCTGGTCTAATCAAAGCTGGTTTTTATTTTACTGAGTTAACCATGGAAGTTTTGCTGTTTCCGATGAAAGCAGGCCTGGCTCGGTTCAGGGTTCAGCTCCCTTTAGCTCTTTGGGAAGTTGGATGAGTGAATAAATTATGCCTGAGCACAAAGGACACAGTTCTGGAGGAAACAGAGCTTCCTGCATTCCTGAAACGCACCAAAATCAAGGATGCACTGCCCTCCACCTGTCCCATGGTTTTACAAAGTCTCGTGGTTGATTTTTTCTGTGACAACACATTTAGTCATTCCCTGGATGCCAGGAAAAGAGTCCTATTTTTGCCCCTGACAGGCACACACCATCCACCCACCCCAATCTGGACTTGTGGTGTTTCTTCTCTGAGGATGGAGGGGTTTCCTACAGCTGGGCATGGCACCAGACTTGCTGGGATTCTCTGTCCATCAGGAATGTCCTGTGAGCCTCAGGATTGTGACTCTGCTGAGAGAGAAGCTAAACTGGAACTCACTGGGGGATTCCATCAGCTGTTTGCTGGTTTACTTTCTTTTTTTCTTTCCCCTCACAAAATATTTCACTTGCTGCTGGTCCTTGGGCTGGTTTCCAATCCAGGGAGCACAAGTAGAACAGCATTGTTCTTGTGGTGGGTTTTTAGGGTTTTTTTGGGAAGTTTTCTAATTCTAATTAGATGAGGGAAAGTCCCAGCAGGTCCATTCCAGCAGCCCTTGCAATGGCATTTTCCAAACTGGACCATGCCTGGGAGGATCCTGCTTAAAGAACCCTCAAAATCCAGTTGTCTTTATGGGCAGCCAGGGTAGCTTACAGTAGTTGCTGTGGTTAAGGAGAGATCACAAAAGTGAGGAGGTTTTAAAACTCTTTTTACAGTTCTTTAGCGTCAATCCACAAAGTTAATCCTAATGTCAACAAAGAATAACACCATTTATGTGCCACTAAATGCAAACTTGTGCTGTTGCAGAGCCTGCAGTGGTAGGGTTTGCCCTAAATACAATCTGTTCCATTTTTATGCCTTTGCACCAGCTGGAAATGCAAGCTCCTACCACGATTTCAAATATTGATTCGCTTAGCACACATCAAAACATTACCTTGAGATATTAAGCAGAATGTTTATTTTTGGCCTTCACACCTCCAACCCTTTTAACACCTTAATGTGCTCGTGCATTTTGTTGCACTCCTAATTATTTTTCCCCTCTTCACCTCTGCAGTTTATTCTTACATTGTTGAGATCCAAGGGTATGAATAATGAGAGTGAGCAGAGCACTCTAGCTCTAACAGAACAGAGTTCCCTTCTTGGATGTGCTTTGGGAGCACCCCAGTGTTGGAATTGTGGCTGTTGAGAATTTCAGATTTTCTGTGCTGACAGGCAGTGACCCCCAAGTGAAAACTGCGTTTGACTTGAGGTTGTGGAGAAAAATTCCAAAATTGAATGATAGAATTAGGATTATGGGTGTGGAGTTTGAATAGAAGCGTGTAACATCACCTGGTGGAAAACTTAGAGTTTAAGGTTTTAGAATATAGTGATATATAAAAAATAAGATAGATGTTTTAGAGTGGAGGTTAGTCTTTTTTAAAAATTGTTTCTTTCACAGAGTCACAGAGTTTTCAGTAAAAATAGGAGCTGTATTTACAATTTGTGTCATGATTTGTGGTGAGATGGTCTTCATTCAAATGAGAGCAAATTTTATGCTCAAATGTCGGTACACACAGTTTTAACTTCCTAAAATAACTGTTTATCTTATTAGCAGCAGTGATTTTCCTCACCTTTCATTCAGGAGGAATTTCCCCATGGAAAGGGTGGTCAGGCCTTGGCAGGTTTGGAGTGCCCATCCCTGGAGGTGTCCAAGGAAAGCCTGGATGGGGCACTCAGTGCTCTGGGCTGGTGACAAGGTGGGGATGGGTCACAGCTTGGAGTTGATGGTCTTGGAGAACTTTTCCAAACTCAGAAATTCTGGGATCATGTGTATCTGTAGAATAGAATTGTAATTTCATCGCCAACTCTCTTCTTTGTCGCAAAATGTTGGCCAACTTTGCATCAGCAAAACCTGGAAATACTTTTTTGTCTACATGTGATGCCTTCTTCAGTTGTTAATTTGGGATCTGCAAAGTTTCAAGAAGCTGGATATCTTTTAATAACCCAGTAGGAGCTCAGTGATTTCATCATTCCCTTATCAATGGCTACTGGCGAACCCAAATATCCACACCCAACAAAGGCTGACTAAGGGATGGATGTTTATTTTGGTTATCAACTCGTTTTTCTCTAGTGGAACACTTAATTATATTATAACTCCATCTTTAATACTGATAATTTCCAGAAATATTTTGCATTCTGCCTGTTTGGCCCTTGTTTTTCCATGTTAACAACTCTCCTGGCAGGATGAGCAGCATTTGGGAATTTTGTGCCTGCTGTGTCAGAACTTAATTTCCTATTTGGACATAAAAACATCCCCAAAAATTCGTGTTCAGCTTCTGTGTGCAGCACAGATATGGCAGAATAATGGAAGCTCCTTGGGAAGCTGCTCCTGCTGCAAGTTGAGAGTGAAAGAATCCCCAAAAATTCCCTTCTGCCCCCAGCCCAGCTCAGATGGACAAATATTATGGAGTTGCTCTGCTCTGGGTCAGCTCTAACAGCTGCAGCCTCATGATGTGAGACAGACGGGGGGAAATCATGATTCAGGCCAAAAAAATCAGAATGTTTTTGTCCATTGGATGTGATTTCAGGCGTTTGATCAGAATCAGAAGGAAGCAAAGAGTCGCCGTCAGCCGGCCACGAGCTGGGGCGTGCTGGTGGCAGTGGGAGGAATGCAGCTGCTGAATTCTCTGCTTTCCATGGCGCACAACAAAGGCAGCAGCAACGTGGGCAGTGGGGAGAAGCATTTAAAAAATCCTGCTGGGAAATGGAAATGTTTGGGAGGCTCTGCCTGTGTTTGGTGTTGGTGACGAGCAGGGCGGCTCTGGGTTTTTGTGTGGCAAATTCTGAGTGTTGCCTTCATGGCAAATCTGCCATGGATCTTCCAAAATGTCATTGGTGTCTTCAAAGGGGTGTCAACCACCCCTGAAACCCCAAAAAAACCCCAAACTGAAATGTGCATCTTTGCATGGAGAATCTATCGAGAAAACAAATTTGACCTGGTTAAAAGAGAGGAGCAAAGCAGGTGCTTGGCTTGACCAGGTGGGCGTGGTGGAGGATGGCTCCTGTTCTCTTGGCTTTTTGGGGTACAGGGATTACAGGGTTATGGCATTGAAATAAACCAGTTGGAATTTGGCATTAAAATAAACCAGTTGGGATATGGCATTGAAATAAACCAGTTGGGATATAGCATTGAAATCTCTTTCGAGAAAGGATCTCTGGTCTGGTACTGCCCAGAAATGTAATTATTTCTTAGTATTCCATCCCTGTATATTTCTTTCTAATATGATTTGATTCTAAGAGCAGTTTCCTCAGTGGATTTGAGGATTTCTTGTGGCTGCAGTTGCTCCTCTGCCTTTCAGAGCTGCTGTGGAGGTTCATCCCCGTCGTGTGTTGGAACAGACCCTGGCTCCAAGGGTTGGGACACCAAGCTGAGGGTCCCAGGCAGGTCTGGGGCAGTCTGTCCCTGCTCTGCAGGCTCTTCCAGGGAGGGTGGGAGTGGATGAACCAGCTGGAATGTGGAGGGTTTTTATTTCTTCCAAGTCGACTTCGGAGTCGCGCAGGGTCCCGTCTCGAATAACTCCCTGAGCAGGAAAATAAACAGCCCAGTGGCTGCAGAACCCTGCCAGTCCTCTGGCCCCAGGTTTTTCAACAGTGTCAAGTGATTTCTGTGTGTACAAAATTTCCTTTCGCCGCCGACTCGGGCAGTGATGTGTGTTAAGAACCAGCTGAGACTTTGGCACTAAAACCCCGCAGAATCTTCTGTTATGTTAGAGAAATCCTCTCCCTCTTCCTCAGGCAAGCCCCAGCTTCTCAATTCCCCAGCCCTGTTGGTAGGGAAAGTGGAATTATCAGCAAGGAAATGCCTCATTTTCTGGAATTAAACCAGAAAGTGCTGGAAATCTTCCTCGTGCTTGCAAATCCGCGGGGTTTTTGTGCCGTTTAGCCCTTGGTGGCCAGGGCTCTGCAGATTCGGGGGTGCCTGTTTGAAATGGCACCTCCCAGGCTGCAGGAGAGATCCCCACCTCATGCAGTCGGAGTTTGTGGCTCTGGACAAGCCCCTAACTCTGAAATGCAGCATATTCATAACCGCCCCCATTTGTGTGAGGCAGAGAAGGAACAAGGAGTATGAAAACACAGCTCTGTGAAAGATTCCCATTATCCCGCCCCAGATGGCACCAGCTGTACTCCTGGACCAACACTAAATGACTGTGGCTTGTGCCAAATATGTACTTGAGTGGGTTGTACATGCCCTTTACAAATAGAAGTTGAATGTTAATAGATACTGAATGAAACCCACTGCCAAACCAAACAGAGCCCCTGGATATACCCAGGGCGTGCAGGGAAATTACACATCGCGGCGGCCATGCGTGTGAAGGATTTCAAAGTGCTGCTGCTGCTGCTGCTGCTGCTGCTGCCTTTAATGTGGCCCTGGCTAATTCTCCCTATGCTAATGGCCATGCAAGGATGCAGGAAGAAGAATGAGGAGAGGTTAAAGGAGCGCTGCGCCGATATCATGTAAATTCGGGGGTAGGGTCAGCGTATGGTGTTGTAAACAACATCACATCTCGGAGTACATGGAGTTCTGATCCTTTCAGGTATTCGAGCCTTTGTCTGCTGATATAACGCCTGCCTGTCAGCCCCACGGTCAGAGGCCCAATCTTTTTTTCTTCCCTCGTTGAAAAGGTCCCAGCGCCACATCGGGGCAACACACTGGCTGCCTATTCTCCTTCCCCACGGAACGCAATCACCGGACAACTCGGCTATAATTCACTCCCTGGCCAGCCCTTTGAAAAGGTGGGCTGCCTCAGTGCTGTTAGCCCAGCAAGATAAATCATGTACTCGAAATTAACTTCCATTGAAAGGAAGGGGTGGAAGAAAAGCCGACTGGTCAGGCGGAGCACGCTAAAGAAAAGATGACTGGAGTTGATAAATGTCATTGCGGATAATTTGGGGGCTGTGATTAAGATCTTATCTAGGTAGGAAGTAAATAGAAAAGACTTAATAAAAGTCCTACCCAGGGATCCGTCCTTATGAACTTGTGAAGTTTTAATTTTTTCAGTTTTTTTTTTTTTTTTGGTGAATATTGAAGAGAGCTCCAGAAAGGTCTTCATTAAAGGGGAAGTTGTTTTCAGGGCACTGCCCAGAGAGTTCTGAAAGGCGCCTGGGTGAAACTGTACGTCTTCCCCCCACTCCTTTCTCTTTTCCAGAGGGCAAAGAAAGCATCTTTGTCTAAAAATTCCTTCAAAAAGTTAAAGGATAAACAACTGGGGGGGAGCTGATGAGGATTTCTGGGTAACAATCATCTGTTCTTTCTCTGCTCTTTCGCTTGCTTTAATGAATGGCCTTTGCTGCCATAAAATTCCCTACAAATAAAATGTAACCTTATCCCCAATAAGTGTAAGGAAGAGAAGGCAGAGGCCCATTTGTCCATAAACTCACAAACTGCTCACCCAGAAAACATAAAACTACCTCCCATTTTTATAGTGCTGCCCAGAATTTGCTTTTATTATATTATTAGCAGTGCTTTGCTGGGGCTGTTTTCCCCCCTTTCCAATCAATTACTGCAGCAACCTGCGAGCAAGGAGCAGTAAACTGTGTGAACATCTGTGGGGCTGAGTGACAGGGATCCAGAATTCCCTGTCCTGCAGAGGAGGGAGCCTCCCCCCTGCCCTGCCTGTGCTGCTTTTCCATCTCACAGAGGGAGCACAGACAACCCCAACAGCTGGACAGATGTGTGGGCACTCCTGCTGCTTAATGAGAATGGTTAAAATTTTATGGACGAGTGTATCCTGTGATCTGCAACCTCCCTAATCCCAATCTCAGAGGGATGCTGAGGGGCTCAGGGAGGTTTCCAGACCCCTGGAATGCCACCTTCTAAATTACCCAGGCTTCTCATTTACTTCCTCCATGTCCTTTTTACTGCTTTGCCCACCACACAGAACATATTTCAATACGAAAACTGGGTAATTTGCTTTAGGAAAAAATGATGGAAAGGCTAAGGGCACACAGAGAGGGGAGATGCAGAGCCAGAGGTGGTTACCCAGAATGGGGCAAACCCAGTTTGGAGAATCTGGGGAGATAGAAAAGGAAATCAATGTGATTTTAACCCCTTTTTATCCCAGAGCTTTTGCTGCTTTAAAAAACAAACTGGAAAAGGCAAGGAGTGTGAGCAGCTACAGCATTTGCCTTTCAGAAAGGCTCTGATACTGAGTAAATTATTAGACAGTGGTGAAGGACAAAAGCAGAACCTGCAGCTGCAAAGTGCTGCTGTGGGGTGGAGGGAGATTTGGGGACAGCCCTGCTGAAAATGGGACATTTCCAGGCTCAGATTAAGCTGATCTTCAATGCAAATAAATATTCTGAGAGCTCAGTGTGGATCTCAGCCCACAAAACACAACCTCAGACATGCCCAGCTGCCGAGAACCCAATCTCCTCCAACAGAGGCACCCTGAAATTTGGGAAAGGAAAAGGAGAACCAATATTGGGGGGCTTTATCTCTCTCTCACTTTGTAATTAAACACTCCTGGGGGGGACCTGCCCTGCTTGCATTGATTTTTAATACCCCCTGCACCAACAAAACTTGGGAAGTACCAATGGAATCTGTAAATTTCGAAAGTGTATGTTCCCCTCCATTAAAAACATGAATTTTGTAGGGGGAAATGAAGTTCTGCACTTTCTGTTTGTGGATTCTCTGAGAGGTGGTGCAGGTTTCTAAATGTGAATTTACCAAATTGAGGCAAATTTTGGGGTTCAGTGCTTTAATACCAGGAATATTTGCCCTGGGGAATTGGTCAGGCATTTCTCCCATCATTGTGGCACTTGAGCCAAGGGAACCTCTGCTGCTGCAATGAAGAGTTAAAAAATAATTAAAAAATAAATTAAAAAATTAAAAAATATTTATAAAATTACTATATTAAAAATAATTATAAAATGGCTATAAATGTTGGCAATAAACAGATGCTGTTCTTATGGTGCTGACCTGGTTTAGGGCAAATTTTGGGAGAAAACTTCTAAAGGAATTTCCTCCAGAAAGTAAATTCAAGTGGCTTTTTATGTCTGTAAATGTAGAAAATACCAATGGTTACGATAAAAATTTCTGTGCTAGCTCCCATTTCTAGTTACTAATGAGAGGTAATGAAAATGATGACATTGAACTTCCAGAAGATTTGCTTGAGAGATTTTTGCCCTGAGATACAAACAGGGCAAAATAGGAAAGGTAAAAAGGAAAACTGAGTTTGCAATGCAGCAAATTCATAACGTGGGGTTTGTGTCTCTGAGCATTTCCTGCAATCAATTTCAGGAATTTCTATTCTTGCTTTTAAGAAATTTTAAGAAATGTTGGGCAGTGTTTCTGAGCTGGCTGCTTCTCTCAGTTCCCATTGATGAAGTCACCTGCCAGGCTTCTGCTTTTTCTGTGTTTACTGAGGAAAGTGAAATGTTTTTAGGAATTTCACCCCAAAATCTAATTTCAAATATAAACTCCAGGCATATTTGAACTCACAAATATTTTCCAGCCTGTCAGCATCTTCATTTCCCAATGATTTCATCAGCATGTCCAGATCTCCCTCGTTAATGACTCTGAGAAAACTGTGCACCCAATAAACCCCGTGTCAGGCAGAGAATACAGTGAGGATTGGGAAGTGACAGATAAAGCAAATATCCTGCTCCTAAACAAACACAGCAGGACAGGAGAAGATGACAAATGACGGGATTGTGTCAGCTTGGAAACAGATTGGACTAATGGCATGCTGGACTTTGCACTCCAGGAGATCAATACTCCATCAGGCCAGAGAGCTGCAGCCCCCGTGAGTGGCAGGGCCAGGCAGGGAGATGTGCTGATAGCTCTGCTCTGAGCCCAGCCTGAGCTGCAAGGGCACTTCTGGCCACTGGCATCTCCATTTTTCACCCTTCCCTCACTGCTGGAGGTGGCCACGGGGCAGGGTCTGGCTCTTTGTGGAGTTTGGGCGCTGCCAAGTGCTGGGCTTGTGTTGTTCCTCTCCTGCAAAGCTTCTCTTTTCTTTTTATTTTACATCATTTTCTCCCCACCGCTCCATTTTTTCCATTTTCTTCTTTTTGCCCCTTCCTTCCTTCCTTCCTTCCTTCCTTCCTTCCTTCCTTCCTTCCTTCCTTCCTTCCTTCCTTCCTTCCTTCCT
>JAWWEX010000084.1:5147412-5174219 GCA_035583215.1 Arremon brunneinucha | reverse complement strand
GAAGGAGAAGGAGAAGGAGAAGGAGAAGGAGACGGAGAAGGAGAAGGAGAAGGAGAAGGAGAAGGAGAAGGAGAAGGGGAAGGTGGGTGCTTATTAAGGCCTGCTAATGTTGGTGATGTATTGAGTGAAACATCATGAAAAATGAAAGCAAATCCTCCCATAATCTTGACAGAACAAAAGGCTTTCAGTTAAAACAGAAAAATGCTACGGCGGCATATATCAAACATAACTTTTATATTAAATGTGCATGTGGTAGAATATGGATCACATTAGAAGAAATGTTGTTTGGCTTTTTTATTTTTGCTTTTTTTTTTTGCCTTCAACAAGCACCTAAAGCTCTTGCTTGGGAAACGTTTGGACAGTGCTGCTTTCTCCTGGTAAAATTAGATTTTCTTGTGTTTTTTAATTGTGAAGGATTTGCCCATCTGCACTTGGAAGAGAAAAAAATTTTGCTCATCATTCATTAACTACAAGGTTTACATGTCTGGCCTGAGTGAAAGTAGCTGGACTTCTCATTCATCTTCTCCTGACAGGATAAACCCAATATATTGAAGCAGTTCTTTTTTGCTTTTAAAAATCCCACCTCTCATAACCACCCCATGGTATCAGATTTATCTGATGGCTCCATCTCTTTGAGCACAACTTCCCCAATTCTAATTACTGCAACCTTTTGTTCTAAGAATAATAAAATATAAGCCAGAGCTGGCACAGGAGCAAAGTGCCCCCTCACAAAAGTCAAGGGCTTGCAGAGAAAATAGAGTTCCTCCTCAGAGCCCAGTAGCAGCAGCAGTTGTTTCCTTTAATGCATTTAATTTGTCACAACTGGAGAAAAAAGTGTTTTAAAAGACTTTCTCTCTTTAAAAACCAGTGTATTCCTCTGGCTCATCCTGCTGCTGTCATCTTGGCAGGGAGGAGAATTCATGTATTAGTTTAGGGCTCAAGCAACATAAACAAAACTCAAGTGGCTGGAGGGAAAAAAGGATCTTTATGTGAGGGGGAAAAAAAAAAATTAAACATCTTGACTCAACAAATGCTCCAGCCCTGTCTTATACCAGACTGTCTGTGTGCCAAGTTACAAAAAAGTCATCTGACTTGGGAGGGGAGAAAGGGAAATGGGGTTGTGTTTCCATGTGCAGAAACGTAAGACAGGGGAAAGTGGAAAGGATTTTTCTAAATATAATTCTTTTCAGCTCTCTTTTTTTTTTTTTTCTTTTTCCCTTTTCTGTCTTTAAAACGGTTTTGCTGTAAATACAGTCGTGCCAAATGCAAATGAGTGTTGAAAAGGAAGTTGGGAGCTCTTTTAGGGTGGTGGGGGGAGTTAAAGCCAAATTCAGGATTTCTGAGACCATCACGTGCTGGGCCCTCTTCTAGAAAAGAAACCATGACAGATTGGAGGGAAAAGATTTCTCTATCCATCTTGTTATGTCACCTCTTATAAATCAACATATCTTAATTAATTACATTCTTTTCATAGCGAGACTTTAAAATTGATGAGGGTGTGCCACTGTGTATTTATTGCTCATTAGCTGCATGACTCTACAGAGTTTCTGTACTCTATTCCCACGTGTTTCAGAACTCTGCAGCTCACTGTGGACATCTCATTTTACTGGCTCTGGGGATAATTGTCTCCGTCACGGGGACTTAATTGTGCTGCCATCCTGCAGCAGACATGGGAGAGGCAGAAAATTATTCTCTGTGTGTGTGTGTGTGTGCATTTTTACCTGTCACATAAATATCTGTGCATTAATGGCTGCTCACAGAGACCTCGGATTGATTCCACTTAGGGACAGCAGCATATCTGAGATGGCAGATGTGGGGGGTTTTTTAGCTGATTTGTCTCATTTTTAAATTACTGATTTTTAAATTACTGATTTTTAAATTACTGATTTTGGCTGATTTGTCTCATATTTGGTCAGTGGAAAAGGGTTAATTCTTGGTGATAGCAGGAGTTGATCTTCCTTAGAAGTTCAGGAGGCCGCACGTTAAATATTTCTCTTTCATCCTGATGCACCAAAATTTCCTCAAAAACCAAAGAGAAATGAAACTGAGGTTTTAAATTTTAATTAATTTCTTTAATTTGTAAGTAATAGCAGAGCGTGTTTGATACTGCTCAAGAGCTACAGAAGTTAATTTGAGCAACAAAACAAGGCAGAAGGGAAGGGAAGCAGCCTGGAACTGTGCTGTGGGTGCAGAGCTCTGGGCTCCTCCTGGATTTTGGAGGAACCATCCCAGAAATGCTGAGGGGAAGGGACAGCACAGAAAGTTCAGATTAATTCCATGACAGCAGCATATCTGAGATGGCAGATGTGTGTGGGTCTTTTTTTTAGCTGATTTGTCTCATTTTAAAATTAAATATTTAGTCAGTGGAGAAGGGTTAATTCTTGGTGATAGCAGGAGCTGATCTCAGAAGTGCAGAAGGTCGCACATTAAATATTTCTCCCTCGTCCTGATGCACCATTTCCTAAAAACTAAATAGAAATGAAACTGAAATGAGTCTTTAATTTTCAAGCAATAGCAGAGCATGTTTGATACGAGCTGCCGAGGTTGATTTGAGCAATAAAACAAGGCAGAAGGGAAGGGAAGCAGCCCGGAATTCTGTTGGTGGCTGTGGGTGCAGAGCTCTGGGCTCCTCCTGGATTTTGGAGGATCCATCCCAGAAATGCTGAGGGGAAGGGACAGCACAGAGAGCTTCCCAGAGCACAACAGATGGAAAGTGTCAGTGAGTGAGGGCACTGCTGCTGCTGGAGGACGGGCAGGGGAAGGGATGGGGGAAAGGAGAGGGGGAAGAGGCCAGTGAAAGATGGATTGCACTGGAGAGAGAGGGAAAAAGGAGTGGGGAAGGGGTGGGTGAGTGCAGCTGAGCTGGCTGCACAGTGGGGAACAAACTGTGCCTGAAAAAAGAGCGGAATTCGGTTTAAATTTGCCCACGGACAACGTGGACAAATTTCAGCATTTACACCAAAATCCAGACAGATTCAGTCTCTAAAATACTCAATGAATAGGGTAAATAAATCCTAGTTTGTTTTTTTTTTAACCCCATTTAAACTTTTGTCTCCCTCAGCCTGTGACCCACTTAATACAACCCCACCTAGGCAGGAGTTGTGGCCCTGAGGCAAAAAAACCCCAATTCTGGAGGGCTTTGAAAACCCCAATTCCCTGCTGGAGGGAAAGCAGGGAGGATTTCCCAATTTGACAGGATTTACCTGCAGCGAGAGGATTTGCCTGCAGTTAATGATTTTAACAATTTAAAATGGTTAAAATCCCCATTTTAAATGGTTAAAATCCCTATTTTCACCAGTCCCCGTTCCCTTGCCACCACGTTTAGCTGCTTTGAGGTGAAGCTTTTTGGAGAAAAATGGAGAAAACTTGGCCAAAACTTTGTGCCAGGTGTACCTGAGACTTTCTCTGTCTGCTTGGGGTTTAAAAATGATGAGTGGGAGCAGGCAGCACCCACTGGGTGAGCTCAGTGTGTGTCTGCTATGGATCCTGGGTGAGGAGGAGGAGGAGGAGGAAGAGGAGGAGAGGGGTGCAAGGTCACTCTCCCAGCAATGCCAGACTCAGATCTCCAAGCCTCTCATCACCTGTGAGAGCTCCCCCAGTGCTGCTTTCTGGGTGCTGAAAGATCCCCTCTGTCACAGCCCTGGGCCCTGAGATCCCAAAAGCAGCGGGGTCAGCTCCCAGCTAGAATTTGTTTTGCCCAAACACCAAATTTCTGCACCGAGGGCCAGTAACAACGTGAGAGTGGAAAGCAAACATCTGGAGCTCAAGAGAAAAGAGAAATTCCTGATTTAGCTTCTGAGAATAATTATTTCTTTTTCTATAATTGATGCTCAACATTTTATAAAATCTGCTACCTACAAATGAATATTTTGCCAAGTGCTAAAGCATTTTCAGTTTTCTGCTGTAAAATATAAAAATATGCTTTAATAATTTGTTTAGAAGGATTCTTATTTCTTATCTTTTAGTTTGAGGTGCTGTAGCTGTGGTTAAAGCCTGCTTAGCTTTGTCCATATGAGATTAAATTCCCTTTAATGAACCATCCTGGCCTCTCTCAGCCCAACCTGGGACTGGGATGGGATCAATGGATGGGATGGGGATGAGGACAAGGATGAGGATGAGGATGAGGATGAGGATAAGGACGAAGACGAGGATAAGGATGAAGACAAGGATGAGGATGGGGACAGGGATGAGGATGAGGACAAGGATGAGGGTGAGGATGAGGACAAGGACAAGGATGAGGTTGAGAATAAGGATGAGGGTGAAGATGAGGATGAAGATAAGGATGAGGATGGGGACGAGAATGAGGATGAGGATGAGGATGAGGATGAGGATGAGGATGAGGATGAGGACAAGAATGAAGATCGGGATGTGGATGTGGATGAGGATGAGGATGAGGATGAGGATGAGGATGAGGATGAGGATGAGGATGAGGATGAGGATGAGAATGAGAATGAGGACAAGGACAAGGACAAGCATGAGGATGAGGATGAGGATGAGGACGAGGAGGAGAACAAGGATGAGGATGAGGACAAGGGTGAGGACGAGGATGAAGATGAGGATAAAGATGAGCATGAAGATGAGAATGAGGACAAGGACGAGGACGAGGATGAGGATGAGGATGAGGACGAGGATGAGGATGAAGATGAGGATGAAGATGAGAGTGAGGACAAGAATGAGGACAAGAATGAGGATAAGAATGAGGAAGAGGACAAGGACGAGGACAAGGACAGGAATGAGGAGGAGGACGAGGATGAGGACGAGAATGAGAACAAGGATGAGGATAAGGATGGGAATGAAGATGAGAACGAGGATGAGGACGAGGATGAGGATGAGGATGGAGCCAGGCGCATCCCCTCGGGGACCCTCCCGGCCAATCCGAGCCGGGTCAGTGATACCAGGAGACACCGCGCCTCTCCCATCTGTACACCCCCATTGAGCAGGTTGAACTGAAGGTTCCCATCCTCTCTCTGGGCAGGGAGGAAGGCTGCGCGGGGCCGGCTCGGTGCTGCCCCGCGGTTCCGAAGTGCCGCCCGCGGGAGGCGCAGCGCCAGCGCCCGCGGCCGCTAATTCAGTAAATGCTGGGTGCCCGCTTTGTTTGTGTGGAGCTCGCAGCCCTATTGATGTCAAGCAGGCTGTTAAAAAGCATAATGACATGGCATTAGAGACCCCGAGAGCAATTAACAGGCTGCTTAATTAGCAAAAGGAATTAGAATTTGAGTGGCTGATCTTTGCTTAAAGACTTGTACAAAAAAAAAAGAGCTGGAGCAGTTATCTGATTATGCATTGATCGCACGGCTAACCCTGTCCTTGGGTAATGCTCGTCCCCTCCTTTGTGGGCTGTGAATATAAAACTGTTTAAATATTCTGACCTGCCCCTGGAGCTCAGGGGGGGCTGGGGAGGGTCCCAGGCTGGGCAGGGGGCTGGGGGTCAGCTCATGGGGATGTCCTGGCAGCCAGAAAAACCAGAAAAGTGTCCAAAATAAAGATGGAAAAATGGGGAAGGGTCTGAAGGGGCCACACGAGGAGAGGATGAGGGGATTTGGTGTGTTCAGCTGGAGGAGAAAACGGAGGGGCTGCAGGGACAGCTCTGATCTCTGCTCTGGGACAGGGACACCCCCAGGGAACCCCTGGAGCTGGGCCAGGGGGGTTCAGGTTGGTTTTTGGGAAAGGTTCATCCCCCAGAGGGTGCTGGGCACTGCCCAGGCTGCCCAGGAATGGGCACAGAGGCTGCCAGAGCTGTCAGGGGTGCCCAGAGTGGGATTTGGGGTAATCAGTGATCCTGAGGGCCGCAAGAGCTGTCAGGGGTGCCCAGAGTGGGATTTTGGGGTTGTCTGAGCAGGGCCAGGAGCTCCAGGAGTGCCCAGAGTGGGATTATGGGGTGATCAATGATCCTGAGGGTGCCAGGAGCTCCAGGAGGGCCCAGGGTGGGATTTTGAGGTGATCAATGATCCTGAGGGGCTCAGGAGCTGTCAGGGGTGCCCAGGGTGGGATTTTTGGGTGATCAATGATCCTGAGGGCCACAAGAGCTGTCAGAGGTGCCCAAAGTGGGATTTTGGGGTTGTCTGAGCAGGCCCAGGAGCTCCAGGAGGGCCCAGGGTGGGATTTGGGGCCGATCAATGATCCTGAGGGTCCCAGGAGCTGTCAGGAGTGCCCAGGGTGGGATTTGGGGGTGATCAATGATCCTGAGGGTGGATGTGACACCTGCCTGACCTTGCTGTGCTTTTAGCAGGTGCTTCCCTGTTTCTGTGTGGCACTGAGCTATTAAAAAATCCATTCATGCCTGTGTTTGGGCTTGCCAGAATTCCACCTTTACCCGAATTCTTTTCTCTTTTATATTCTCTTTGCTGCACATAATTTTTTGGCTGATTGGGAAAATATTATTTTCCCACTTCTTGATGCAGCAAACACATCATTTTTTATGGATTTTGTGAGAATGAGGAGACAGAATTAACCTTTCCAAGGCAGGGAATTCTGCTGGAGCCAGTAGAGTTTTCATTGTTTTACTTGCAGAAGTTTTGTTTGACCCAAGCCTGATTGTGTTTAGTTCCTGTCAATTTGAGTTTGGAAATGTTAGTTCTAAACATAACCACCCAGTCACTAAAAGGCCACCATTGTTTATTGTTTTCCTTTTAATAATCTTATTTTTTCCTGTCTTCTAGATGGCTACAAAGAGAACTAAAATCAGCCCCATGCCCCCAACTTAGTGGATAAAATATCTAGAGCAGATTTTTGGGTTTTTTCTATAAATACTGTGCTGTGGGATCCTCTTCCAGTGATCCAAGTTCCAGTGAGAGGCTGATGAGTTTTTAACGCTCTAGAAATGAGTAAATTGTGATTTGGGTTACAGTAAATCTCTGCTTACAGGGAAATGATTCTGTAGGGAAATATTTATTGCCTTGCTCGGCGTTAGTGTGAGAGAGATCAAATATGTGTTGTATTTCACGTTGTGTTGGAGTGAAATATTGGAGATATTATCAGACTGAAGTTAATCAGCTACTCCTTGGCTCACTGACCCCTCAGATTCCCTCCTTTCACACTTTTCCTGCTGAATGCAGCGATTTTTTGTCTGTTTGGGTGATTTTTTTGAAGTTGGGTTATTTCTGTTGTCATCATCTTTGCCTTAATTTTATTTTTATTTTTGCCCTCAGAGGTACAAATCCCTAAAATAGAAAAAGGAGGGAAATGCCTTCCTGCACTCGAGTTTTTCATATCAGGATCTTGTGTGATGCAATTGCCAGGGAAATTTCGAAGCTGACATTCCAAGGTCTTGATCCAGACATCAGCTCCATGTAGGCAGAGTTCTGCAGTCATGATTTAATTGGGATTTCTTGTGTCTTCAGGGATCTGTCCAGACGGGCACCAGGCTGCTGGCAGAGAAAAGCCTGTGTTGCACACAAGCATTTTCCTCATCTTTCTAACTTTCATGACATATTTCTCCCAGAAAAAAAGCTGAATCTTTTCCAATAGCTGCTAAAGTGTATTTGAAATAAAAAAAAAATCACATCCCTCCAGAGGCTTCCCTCGCTGATAAATGGACTATTATGCTGTGCAGCCAAAGGAGATATTCATATCTCCCCAAAATTGAAAGAACATATTAATAACTGATCTTGTGTCTTAAATAAATTCCACATTAAGTCGAATAAAACATATTTTTAAGGAAAGGAAATGACAAGCCCACATTTGATACGCATCACTGGGTGAATGAGTGTGTAAAGTTATGCTCATGTTTAAACATTTGTGGGATGAAAAATGAGCTGCTCAGGGTTTGCTCTTGCTTAAATTCTGGGCAACCTTTGACTTTTCCAAAGCCTTTACCACGAAGATAACCAGAATTTCTTGAGAAAGGTTTTCTTGAGGGTTTTGTTTCTGGTCATCAGGAGTTGGTTGTGAAGATAGTCAGAATTTTTTGAGAAAGGTTTTCTTGAGGGTTGTTCTGTTTATCAGGAATTGGTTGTGAACTTAATCAGAATATCTGAGAAAGGTTTTCTTGAGGATTCTTTCTGGTCATCAGGAGTTGGTTGTGAGAAGGAGAAGCAAATACTCAGCTCAGTGATACCTGAGCCACATGAGGCACATAAATGGGAAATTGAGAAGAAATTCTTCCCTGTGAGAAGCTGTGGCTGCCCCTGGATCCCTGGAAATGTCCAAGGCCAGGTTGGATGGGACTTGGAGCCGCCTTGGATAGTGGAAGGTGTCCCTGCCATGGCAGAGGATGGAATTGGATTGAAAACCCAATTTTCACATCCCTTCCAAGCCAAACCATTCCAGGATTCTGTGATCCCCTCTGGTATTCACTCACTCAGGTGTTTTTATTTCTTTATTGGTTCTCTTTATTAATAGTTGCCCACACACTTTGTGCACTCTGGGGAAGGAAAGAGAGAAAAGGAGCAAAATTCCAAACAGTGCAAGTTTAAGGCCAGGAGGGAGGGAATTTAAATTGAGTTGGTGGAGTCATACCCTTGTAGGTAATCTTGACCTAATTAGTCTAATGGAACATAGTCCAGCACTAAGCATCCGCGCTCCGATTTTTCAAGAAGTAAAGATTAAATTTAAAGAGATTAAGCAACTCTTTTTTTTCCTTTTTTTTTTTTTTGCCCCCCTCTGCAAGATATTAGCTGTTCAAAAATGACAAAAATGCCTTTAAGCCTCTCTGAAGGAAGGGTGACCAAACAAGGCTGCCTTTTGTTCAGCTCCAGGGCTGGCTCGCGAGCGGGGAGAGGTGGTGTCCGGTCACCGTGTGCGGGACCAGGGACACGACTTATCCACGGCCAGCAAAGCCAATCAGCCCGGGAATTAGCAGGGGGATTAGGAGCTGGAGTTGCCAGTGCAGCAGGGAAATCACTGGCCACCCACCAGGCCTGCTGGAGAGAGGGGTTTGTGAAAGGTTTCTCTAAAACACGCGTGGTGACGTTCTCAGTGCTGGTGGGTTGTGGTGCTGACAGACCACCTTGGCTTCTGCCTCTTCTTGTGGGCTCTGAAATGAATTCAAGCTCCTAAATCTCACCTTTGGTGGTTCTGGGAGCTTCAGACAGGCTGAGAGTGCTGAGGATTCACAGATTCACAGAATGACCAGGTTGGACGAGACCTTCAAGACCATGGAATCCAACCCAGCCCCAACACCTCAACCCAACCCTGGCACCCAGTGCCACATCCAGGCTTTGTTAAACACACCCAGGGATGGTGACTCCACCACCTCTCTGGGCAGCCATTCCAGAACTTTATCACCTTTCTGTAAAAAACCTTTTTCCTAATATCCAACATATATTTCCCTTGGTGGAACTTGACGCTGTGTCCTCTGGTTCTGTCAGTTCCTGGAGAAAGAGCCCAGCCCCAGCTGAGCACAGGCACCTTTCAGGGAGTTGTAGATGTTCAGCACAGAGGAGAAAAGGGATAAACCTGGAATGGCTTAAAAATGAAGGAGAGGGGCTTTTTATATGGGCAGAATATGACAGGATTTGGGGGAATGGGTTCAGAGTGAAAGAGGGGGAATTCAGGTTGGATGTTGGGATGGAATTCTCTGTGAATGTGGTGGACACCCGGAGAAGCTGTGGCTGCCCCTGGATCCCTGGAAGTGCCCAAGGCCAGGTTGGACATGGCTTGGGGCACCTGGGACAGTGGAAGGTGTCCCTGCCCATGGCATTACTGGGTGAGCTTTAAGGTCCCTTCTGACCCAAACCTGCTGTGATTCTCCATGACAGGTACATGGAAAAGGGAAATTTTTGAAGTTTTTGCACAGGAAGGAAGTGAAGGTGCTGATTTTGGAGATGGTCAGTTGTTAATGTATGAATGTTCCACTTGAGGGGACAAAAGCTGCTCATGAATTCACAGCACTGTGGGGACTCCAAATAATGATTGTAGGTCTGAGTCCATGGCATGTCCTAAACATTTTCCTCTTGTTCCTGGCTGGGGTCTGTGTGAGTCCTGTGGAGCAAGAATGAAGCAGGATGTGTCAAACCTGACTGAGAGAGGTTGGATGGATTTTACCATCCAAATAATCAGAAATAGAAATAATCAGATTTTCTAACAGTGCTTCTGAATGAATTCTGTCTGTGCTCAGACATGAGAGCCTCAAATCATCCCAGCCAACACCAATATGGATTTTTTTGAAAGTGTGGTGATTTTCCTAGATTTGTTTGGGTTGATTTGTGTTTTGAGGGCTGGTATTTAACAGCATCACTGTCTGAGGGTCACTGGTAATTCCAGGGATTGTATTGCCTGATGAGAACCAGGTATCTCCATGTTACCTTCAATTCCCCCAAAGGGGTGAAGCACAGAACTGCAGCACAGCTACTGTTCAAATTTCAGCAGAAACAATAAGAAGAAAAAAATAGAAAAAACATTAGAAAAAATAGAAACCAGCTACCTGAGCCTTCCTTTTACCTGCTGGTTAAAAATAAGCTTGATTTTCTTTGCCCTGAAATCAAACCTCAGAAAAATATCTCTAAGCATTTTACCTCTCTCTGCTCTCAATGTGAACAAACATCTTAAATGAACAATTCAAAAAACTTCCAGAAACAGCAAATAAAAAATTCAAAAAAAACCTCACAACTCTCCATATCAAACAAAACAAGTCCACGAAAATAGTAACAAGAATACTTACCAAAAAAATGTATTTCAAAGGTAAAAAATTGAAACATATAACAAAGTATTGCCCAAAATCTACAGAAAATACAAAAGCACCAAATCATTACCCAAAATACAGAAAAAAACCCCACTATACAAATCAATACAATTATAAATATAACACAGATAGAAATCTTTTAGTCCCTATTGATGGTCTTCAAATCCTGGCAGAGAGAAAATGCAGCAGCCCTGGCTAAAACTCAGTTCTGTGCTCATTCCTTTCTCTGCTTTGCTTTTCGTGATTTGAAATTTCAACCCTTTGGAGAGATTTAAATTCTAGAAATTGCATACAATAGCATTTACATTTACATTGCATACAATTAAAAAAAAACCTGAGGTGTTCTTTACACCCCTCCCTCAAATTCTCTCCTTGCAAAACTATTGGCTGTTCTCTGCTTTCCTGCTCTGGGGGGATGATGTCTGCTATCATATCCCAAAAATATATATGGGACTGGAATGGTGGCACTCAGTGTGAGGCTGTGCTGTCCAGAGAAAGGAGAACTGCTCTGCCAGAGATAAATCCCCTGGTGGGTGTTTGTTTTTGGGAGGTGTTGATTTGAACATCAAGGTTTATGGTGTGGGGAGGGCACCCTGCTCAGCAAACCTGGGCTGGCCCCTGTCACTGTCACTGGTTCCCAGTAGCTCATGATTGAGCCAAGTGACCTGGGAAGCTTTTAGGAGTGGTTTTGAATTTGTTAAATCTCTAGTTTTGTAGGTTTTGCTTCGTTTTTCTGCCCAGCTTTGGGCTCTGAGCAAAGCAGGAGTGTCTCAGTTCAGAAATAGCATTAGCTGTTAGAAACCTGGCGAGAAACCGTCTTGACATAGAAGATTTTGTGGGACTGGAAGGATTTATCCATCCCAGACTGTTTTAAGGATTTATTTATCCCAGAGTATTCATCTTCTAAATCCCCTGGTGGATGTTTGTTTTTGGGAGGTGTTGATTTGAACATCAAGGTTATGGTGTGGGGAGGGCACCCTGCTCAGCAAACCTGGGCTGGCCCCAGTCACTGTCACTGGTTCCCAGCAGCTCATGATTGAGCCAAGTGACCTGGGAAGCTTTTAGGAGTGGTTTTGAGTTTGTTCAATCTCTTCATTTTGTAGATTTTGCTTTGTTTTTCTGCACAGCTTTGGGCCAGGAGCAAAGCAGGAGTGTCTCAGTTCAGAAAGTGTTGTTAGTTAGAAACCTGGTGAGCAAACCCTCTTGAATGTAGATTTTCTGTGACTGGAAGGATTTATTTATCCATCCCAGACTGTTTTAAGGACTTATTTATTTATTTATTTATTTATTTGTCCCAGACTATCCATCTTCTACTCTGGGAAGGTTGTGAGACCCTCAGCACTGCCCCCGCAATCCCACAGGTGAAGCCTCACCTGTGCCTGTCCTGCCCCTAAAATTTATCCATGCAAAAGAATAAGGAGTGTTCCCAGCACCTTTCTGAAGTCCCAATTCTACCAGTAAGGGTTTTCTTTTTTTCTTAACAAACCCCTTGACTGTGAAGCCTCAGCTGAAACACTTCTTGACCTTTCCAAGTGAATCGGCGAGACACCGACCATGTGAGGTGGGTCATATGGAACAGATTTAGACACAAAACTCATATCATCCCACCAGAGGAATGCAAAGTCCCTCCAGATCCCTTCCACAAAGCTGCATCATGTGTGTGAGATAAATCCAAGGGACACAAGGGGCTGCCAGACAGCCCAAAGGACAATAACTTTGCTATCTCAAACCAAACAGGCAGCGCTGCCCGTGCATTTCCCTCTTAAAGGTGTAGGAACTTCTCCCCTGCTGCTGGGGTGGCCCTGGTGATTAGGACATTTTTTCCCCAGTGAAAAAAGGAAATTACATCTTCTCTTGGGAAGGGGAGGAGGAGCTCCACAACAGAAGACCATTATGGTCACCTTGTGCTGCTCCTTTTGATGTAACCCACAAATGCAGCAGACAGAGATAGTGCTGAAGGCTCTGACAGAGGCAAATCCGTTCTTCAGCATTTTATTTGACACTGTGACTGTGCAAACCCTTCCCTGCTCAGTCTCAAGGTGCTTTCTGAACCTCCTCCAAATTTCCAATGGATTTTTAAAGGGAGAATAGATGCCTAACACCACTGGTATGTCCAAAAACCCCAAAATGTGATGCCCAAATGCCATTTAGGCACTGAATACCAGCTGGAGGTGTGGGTATGCCCTGGGTGTGGAGTTCTGTTGGATATCCAGCCATCAGTGGGAACCACCAAGGCACAGCGGCTGGGACCCTGTTGGGAATTCTGACCTCTGGGATCTTTTTTTACTGGTGAAAGGTAGGAAAAAACTGAACATCAAACTTGAGGGACAAAGCTTTGCAAGGTAATTTGAATCATAGAAAGTTTGGGTTGGAAGAGACCTTAAGGATCATCTCTTTCCAACCCCCTGCCATGGGCAGGGACACTTTCCATTAGCCCAGGCTCCCTCCAACCTGGCCTTGGACACTTCCAGGGACTGTCACAGCTTCTCTGTGCCAGGACCTGCCCTCACTGGGCAGAATTTCTTCCCAATATCCCAGCTAAAATTCCCCTCTTTCGGTCTGAACCCATTCCTGCTTGTCCTGCCATTCCAACTCCTGGTCTAGAGTCCTTCTTCCTTCTCTTTGCCCCTTCAGACCCTGGTCCACACCACCTTCTCTCCTCCAGGATGAGCATTCCCAACTTTCCCAGCCTGGCTCCAGCTCCCTTGGGAACTTTATGGTCTCCTCTCCACCAGCCCCACATCCTCATCCTGGGGGCACCAGCTGTGTTTGCAGCATTCCAGCTGGGATCTCAGGAGATCAGAGCACAGGGAATCCCCTCCCCTGGCTCACTGAGAGGTGTCAGGTGCTCCAGCAGCCTCATCCTTCATTCCCTTATTTCTGAGCTCTTTGCTTTAGCCTCAGGACTCCACAACTCTGACCTCCAGCACCAACATTACACCTTTAATTACGTCTGCCACACAAATGTGTCACCTTCAACTGATTTTAGTGCTGTCTGAGCAACCCTGGGCCACGGGGCTGGGAGGCTCAGGGCTGACAGTGCCCTGAGCACGGAGCTTTTGAAGCTTTTCCTTGCCTAATCACCCTGTAAAGGTGCTGCTTTGCTCTTAAATTAATCAGCAGGGCTCGTATTTAAGCGACAATGATACCTGTATTTTTTTCCCTCCCTGAGATTACAGGCCTCTCTCTCATCCATGGTGGGCTGGGTTCTGCTGTTTATCAGATTTGTGGGGTTTTAAGAAGTTTGGCCTGCACTGAAGTAAACATGTGCTTGACCTTGAGCAGAACAGAAGAGGAGCTCAAGCCCCCTTGTTGGTACTGCTGACAAAGCAAAAGGTTTAAACATAGAAATCAAAACTCTCTTTTCCTTCAGTGTTTATCCTGCTTTTAGTTAAGCTACGGCAGAAGAAAAATACAGCTCGGGCTACATCTGCACCAATCCTCAGATTATTAATATTCCTATTAAAGAGCAATGAGGATAAAGAGCAAATGGGCAAGAATAGGAATTTCCTTTGCTTGCTGGCACGACGGCATAAAACATTATTAAGATGATTTGTTAAATAATAGAAAGGGTTTTTCATTTCCTAATTTTCCAGCTGCAGCTAAAGCTATCTCCCAGCAACCAGCTTCTCATTCCTTAATATTTAGACTTATGGACCAATTTGAGAGTATTTTCTTTGCTGCTATGATTAATGCTCCTGTGAAACAATGTCATCACCAGCCATCCACCTACCCTGTCAGCCTGGCATCAGCCTGGCTGTGCTCTGCTGTAATTTATGGCTTCAGCCAGTAATTTGCAAATCTAATGTTGGGGAGGCTATGAGGATGTGAAATTTGAATGCTTTCCCCTGATTTGGTAAATATCTCCCCCATTAGTGAAACAAATGGCACAGGGATCAGACATCATCTCCAAGGCTCGATAAATATTTTATCAGCCATAATGGAAATTGTCAAATTGATCTAATTGTACAATACGTTATCAACAAGATATCAAAGTTGGACATGGCCTCTGCCCTTGTCTATCATTTGCAGGCTTTTGTCTTCGATTGCCTCTTCCTGGGAGGAAAGTAGGGAAGTGCAGAGTTCATTGCAAAGTAGGGTGAATAACAGAGCCACTGAATATCCATTTAGAAGATAAATTCTGGAGAAATAATTAACTCTCCCCTGCTTGACTATAAAGTAGGACTGCAGAGAGTTCATGTAAATCTCCCGAATGGGAGCTGCAATTTTTATGTTGAACTCATATCCATTGATCTCATACATAAAGGGAAATTATCCATCACTGATACTGCTTTTGGGGGAACATTCATGGCTTTGTTCCTTTAAGAAGAGGCTGAATGGATTGAAAAGCAAATTTTAGATGTCTGGCAGCAGCTAGGGGGATGATTTAATTAATTTATTTTTAAAAATTTAGGGGTAAAATGACCTGACTTTCGCTAAAATTAAATGTAATCATTACTCTGCTTGGAAATGGTCAGTCACAGGAAATCCAAAGTTGTAAATAATGAAAGATTTATTTGAATGTCTGATGTTAACAAGATAAAAGTAGAAGATTTTGCCACGTTAATATTCATTCTTGTAGAGTTGCCTGGTTAAACCTCAGCCTATAGAGATGCTTGATTTAAGAGAGCTGTGTTTTCAGATATTTTGAGAATTTTGGGGGAGAGGGAATCCCATCCATTAATAGAGAAAAACCCATTTACATAAAAATTTCTTATTTCAGAATTCCCTGAAAAGTAAAAAGGGGAGAGGCTTTTCCTGCCTGGGAGAGTGAGAGGAGGAGAACTGGGATGTTCTCACTCCCTTTTCTCTGCAGCAGATCCAACCTGGCAGCCAATATCCTCAGGGACTTGGGGGAAACTGGAGTCTGATGGAGCAAATTCCTGATATTTCTCAAGGTGGAAAGTCCTGTCATCTTTTCTTTCAGAAAGAACTCCATTTGCAGCCAGCCTGTTAATATTTAATGGCCTGGGACACAGGAAGGGACACGGGCTGTGCATGGAGCACTGGTCAACCACTCCATGGCTTTTTTGTTCATATTAATTTTTTACCCCAAATTATGCACTGTCTAGGAGCCATAGGATCTGTTTTTCTCTGTGCCTCAGGCTGTTTTTTGCTAAAAATGAGGATATCCCTCCTTCCCTGCTGCACTGAGGGTGTGGACACTGCCCAAGTGCTTGAGACCTTTGAACTCCAGGTGCAGAAGAAATGGAAGAGCTTTCCTTTCTTTTTCTTGCTATTTTTTGGGTCTCAAAGTGCTCAAAAAGCAGCTGAAGGATGTCAGTGGCCTTTCCAGAGCTGAAATATTTAAATGTTTAAATGTTAAATCCATGTTCTTGGATGCAACCCTTAATTACGTTTTTCATTACATCTCTTGGAGGCCTAAAGGGAAGGTCCACACTTGATGCTTTGTCTTGGCACCTGGAGTTGGATTTTGTGCTTCACAGGAAGATCTGTTAAGTGGGGAAGATGTTTGTAAATCCTGAAAGCTTTGCAGGTTTCTCCTGGATGATGATTTTTTAGATCAAATACTGCAGCCTTTAATTGTGTTTTTCATTACATCTCTCAGAGGCCTAAAGGGAAGGTCCACACTTGATGTTTTTGGTTTCCTGTCGTTTTGAATAAAGAGAAGGAGGTATCTTAATAGGAACCTGGAGTAAAAGTAGCTTTAGGTAGCCTTTGAGGAAGTGCTTCAGGTCCAAGCTAACAAGCTGCAAACATCCTGCAGAGCATTTTCTGCTCTGAAGTTGGGGCGGGTGCAGCAACTTTGGGCATCCTAAATGGGGACCAGAGGTACATGGGGGAGTGTGTGTGTGTGTGGAATTAGAATCCATTTCAGCATGTTAATAACTGAGCACAAGCAAGATCACAATGCTCATTAAGGCAGTGAAGGGTAAAAAGGGGCTGTTTTAACAAAACACAGCACACAGACAGCCCAGACCGAGGGGCTTCAAGGCAGCCCCGTAGCCTCAGGCTTGTGGAATCAAGAGAGGTTTTTAAACATAAGCCATATGCTGGTTCTTTCTTCCAAATGTTCTTTGAAAGTCCACGTTCAGCTTCCCACCCCGTGTCCTGTGAGCATGGGAGTTGTTTGGTATGGTTTGCTCCAAAGGACTTCTGGATATGATTTTTATTTTTTGGTTTTTAATTTTTTTTTTCTCCCAAACAGGATCTGAGCTTGATGGAGTGATAGCTCCACAGATAGTATCGAGATCCTGGCATTATTCAAAATGTTTTAAAAGAGTGGGTTTGGATGGCTTTAGGCTCTGCTGTGTAGCAGCATAGTAACAAGTGGGTGTAATTCAATTTTTGCTGAAGAGGTGACACGGCTCAATATTTGCTTGGCTCAGCCTACACAGGCTCATTCTTGGAGCAATGTAAAAATACAAAATGAGTGGCCACCTTGCCTTGCCTGGCAATACAGTGAGTGTAAAGCCTTTCCTGTGAATTATTTATTCCTGTAAAAATGTATTTACTGAATACCAACCCCTGTAGTGCAGGACCCTGTAAGGAGGAGAGTTTTATTTGGCATTTATTTGACTATCTGTAAGTCAGGCTCAGCCAGGAGTCAAATTCATTCATGTCCTTAAGGGCAACCAGGGAGTGGGGAGGGCTGAGAGTGATAAAGGGTCTGATCCTGGCCCTGCATCAGGAGGCTGGGTCAGAATACTCTGATTTTCCAGCACAGGTTGGTTTGGATACTGTGCTACTGAGTCTGTTCATTCCTTTCAGCTCTACCACTCTTGAGCAAGGAGGAGCTGGGAATTTTTCCATTCTTTCCTATCCTCCCCTCTCCCACTGCTGACTTCCACAAAGATCCATGATGGATTAAGCTCTTTTTTGACCAAGAGATGGGCCTTTTAAAAAACTTTTATTCCATTTTCAGTCTCATGTGAAGGGTGGGTCCATACAGTTGTTATAATTCACACCACCACAATCAGAAGCCAACTATTTCTATATTTCCATATCTATATTTCTATTTCTGTAACTCCACAAATTCATTGTCCACAATCCACACTTGTGACTTTGTGGTGGAGGGAAGGTTTGAGCCATAAAATCCCAGTTATGGATCCTTTTTGTTGGCCTGGCTGGGGGCTGACTCATCCCCATTCTCCTGCACTCTGCCCATTGTGTTCTCTGGAGCATCTCAGGAGCTTTTTTGTCTCTCTGCACACACACACAGAGCACTCAGCATTTTCCCTGGACCATTCAGGTGGCTGTGAGCAAGCCCAGATCCATCACCACTGACCTGCACTTCTTTGCTGAGATATCTCCTCCCTCCTCCTTCCATCCCACTCCCTCCCACTTCCAAATCAGCAGACCTAAGATTTTTATCTGTAATGGCTTCTGGTGAGAGGAAAAAAAAAAAACCCAGTTGTTCTTAAACATTCATTTTCTAGGCCAACAATAACCCTGGCCTAGACAAATAACTCCCTCCTAGTTCCTACAGAGAGAAGTGTTAGACTACACAGACAGTGAGGTCATTCATAGCCACTATTGTTTCTTGATAACCCAATTAAGAAAGTGCAATTTATCTCGCCTGTTTCCATTTAATTATCTAATTTGTCTGCCCAGCCAGGGTAGTTATCTCCCCTGCACTCTGGGGTTGCTCTCCTGCCTCAGCCCTGCTCCCCAGGTGCTGCTCATTCCTTTGACCTATAGCCAGGGACACTTATAAATCAGGGAAAGAGCCATCACCTCTCTCTGCCTTCTTTTATGGTGAGGAGGGGAGAAATGTGTTTGTTGGATGGAGAGGCACAGAGCTCTTGCTAAGCCCAGACTAAACTTTAATACAGGGATATCATTTTAATACAGGATGGCTTGGAAAAAAAAAAAAGAAAAGGGTTGGTGAGAGGAGAGGAATTTGTTGGGGTGGTGTTCCACAGCAAAGGGTTAAACTCTTGATATTAGTATCCACTGGAGGAGTTATTAACACCTGAAATCTTGATATTAATCCTGGCTATTAATTATATATATATTTTATATACATATATATATATATATATAAATTTTATATATATTATATGTATAATTATGTATATAATTATCTATATTATATAGATAATTATATACATATAATGATATATACATTATATACATATATCCACTGGAGGAGTTATTAACACCTGTAATCCTAATATTAATCCAATAAATTATATATATATTATACATTATATAGATAATATAATATATTATATAGATAATTATATACATATAATTATGTATACATTATATGCATTATAAACCTTTGATATTAGTATCCACTGGAGGAGTTATTGACACCTGTAATCCTGATATTAATCCTGGCTATTAATTATATATATTATATATATAATTATATACATTATGTATATAATTTTATGTATTACATAATTTTTTTATATATATATAAATATATATATATAAATATAAATTATATATATAAATTATATAATTAATAATTATATATTAATACCAGGCTCTCATGGATGCTGGGGGTGGGAATTCTGTTTTACCTGAGTTTTACTCTGGATAAGGGCAACCTCTGGGATCAATCCAGAACCAACCTAGGGGGAAAAATTTGGGGTGCTGTGGGTGAGAGGCTGGAAATGCCCCAGCCCTGAACCTCCCTGAGCCCTGGGCTGATCCCACAGCTTGGAAAGGGGGGATTCTGTCATTCTGCCCCATTCAGGTGAGACCTCACCTGCAGAGCTGCCTCCAGCCCTGGGGCAGCACAGGAAGCTGCTGGAATGGATCCAGAGGAGGCCAAGAGGGCCAGAGGGAAAAACTGAGGGGAAAAACTCCAAAAATTGGGATTGTTCATCCTGGAGAATTTCTGAGGCCCAGCCCTGCAAGGCCCACCTCAAACACTGTGTCAGACACTGCAAACCCTTACCAGAGATAAAAACAACTCAGATTTGTGTTCTGGGTAGAGATCTAGAAAGCATCATTTGGGGCTTAATGTGGTGAAAGTGAGGCACCCAAAAATGCTGCTGGGTAGGGATTAGAGAGTATTTCAATTTTTGCCTGTCCTCATGCTGGAATGGATCCAGAGGAGGCCAAGAGGGTTAGAGGGATGGAGAAGCTCTGTTGTGAGGAAAAGAAAAAAATAATGAAAAAATTCTCACAATCACTCAGATTGTGAGAATTGGGATTGTTCATACTGGAGAAAAATTGTGAAAAAAATTCTCACAATCAGTCAGATTGTTAGAATTAGGATTGCTCATCCTGGAGAGCTTGAGGCCCAGCTCTGCAAGGCCCACCTCAAACACTGTGCTAGACACTGCAAACCCTTACCAGAGATAGAAACAACTCGGATTTGTGTTTTGGGTGGAGATCTAGAAATCATCCTTTGGGGCTCAGTGTGGTGAACATAAGGCATCTAAAAATGCTGCTGGGTAGGGATTAGAGAGCATTTCAGTTTTTGCCTGTCCTCATGCTGGAATGGATCCAGAGGAGGCGAAGAGGATCAGAGGGATGGAGAAGCTCTTCTGTAAGGAAAAAAAAATTATGAGGAAAAAATCTTACAATCAGTCAGATTGTGAGAATTGAGATTTTTCATCCCGGAGAATCTCTGAGGCCCAGCCCTGCAAGCACCATGTTAGACACTGCAAACCCTTACCAGAGATACCCAGATTTGTGTTCTCGGTGGAGATAGGCTAGAAAGCATCATTTGGAGCTCAATGTGGTGAAAATGAGGCACCTAAAAATGCTGCTGGGTAGGGATTAGAGAGAATTTCATTTTTTTGCCTGTCCTCATGCTGCTGTGTAAGTGCAGCAGCAGTGACCTTGTGTACTTTCAGTTCTGAGTTTTGGGAGCCAGGGCCATCCACCCTTCCGAGGGTGCTGGGTGTGTGCTGTGTGTTTTCAGTTTTGTTCTGAGCTTGTTTGAGCTGCTGCTGTTTCTCAAGAGGTGTGTTCTGTGCCACTTGAAGTTAACCATGAACTGTGCTATCTGCTGATAGCTCAGGGATTGTGTTTGCTTTGCTGCAGTCCTGTGCAGTCCAAGCAGGTGGACAAATACCTCAGCAGGGCTTGGCTCTGTTTGTGTTGTGTTTTGTGTGTGTGGGTTTCTTCCTCTCTGCTCTCCACCCCTTTAGCCCTGGAGCAGAGGAGCTCTTGCACTTGCAGAGGTGCAGGCTGTGTCTTGCTGAATCATGTTTAGAGAAGAGTTTAGCAGAGAAACCAGAAACTTGGTGCCTTCAGTGATTTCCAGCAAATCTCTGAGAGCTCTGGCTCATGGGCTGGCCAAGGGAAAGATGGTTTAATTTAAATTTAGATTTATCCCACACATCACCCAGTGAGGTTCTTTTGCCTTGTTTGCAGTGTCAGAATTCAGTGCAACTCTGATTTGGTGTCATCTGCTCTCTCCTTTTGACAGGGATGATCAGATCAGCCTGGTGGGAAATGCCTCTGGAGGAGTTCCTGAATGTGCTGATTTTGTTCTGTGCATCCCCAAATCCTTGGGCATTTTGCTCAGGAATGATTATCATGACTGGGAGAATCATGTTTAGAGAAGAGTTTAGCAGAGCAACCAGAAACTTGGTGCCCTGCAGGAAATCTCAGTGATTTCCAGCAAATCTCTCACAGCTCTGGGCTGGCTGAGGGAAATGCTCCTGGGAAATGCCCCTGGAGTTTCTGAATGATTTTGTGCTGTGTATCCCCAAATCCTTGGGCATTTTTTTCAGGATTATCATGCATTGGGTGCATCCACACCTGGTGGGCTCCTGGCTGCCCTGGGGCTGTGCCAGCACTGGGATGATTTACACCATTTACACCCAGTGTGCCCATGGCAGGGACACCTTCCACTATCCCAGGCTGCCCCAAGCCCTGTCCAGCCTGGCCTGGGACATTTCCAGGGATCCAGGGGCAGCCACAGCTCTGCCAGAGCCTTTCCTAAAGTAAAGAATTCCTTCCTAAAAAACCACAACCAATCAAACCAAACCATAGAAAGGACTCAAGGACTTTTTTAGGTGCTATAGGGATGCAACCCAGCAGATCCCATGCAGTGCTTGGGTAAATGTTCATTTAGGGAGTGCAAGAGCAGTTTTGGGGCTTGCTGGCCATGCAGAAATTGCTGTCTGACCCTCCATGAGCATCTTATTTAATCCTTCTCCCCCTGCTCTCCCTCCCCTGTCGTTCTGGGGAACCACAGCAGTGAAATCTGCCTGGAACCACAGCAGTGAAATCTGCCTGGAACCACAGCAGTGAAATCTGCCTCCCCTTTCATGGCAGAAAGCCTGGGAAGGATCCCGTGCTCGTTTCCATTATGATAAAAGACAAAACAACTAAATTAAATTGGAAGCAATCTCTGCATTACACAAGTCTGCATAGTCCAAAATTCTCAAAACAAAAAGAGGTGCAGGGGAAGCCAATCACTATCAGAAAGCAGGAAAAAAGTGTCTGTGGAGTAGAACTTTTACAGTTCCTTAACTCAGAACTGAAATATTTTAACTCCTCCACAACCAGAGCTGTGGAAAGCAGGGAAGGGGACACTGGATGTGGAAATTCCCTGGGTTTAGTGAATTTAGGGAATGACATCATTGCAGAGCAGACCAGTTGCTGTCAGGGCTGCAGCAGGCAGGGCTGTCTGGAGCTGCAGTTTGCAGATGTTCACAGGGAGATGTGGTCGCCAGCCAGAGGGAAAACACGATTTGGCAAGGGAGAGGATGCTGAGGAAATCCAAACTGTCTTTAGCACTCGGGTTCTTAAAGGAAAAAAAAAAGAAAAGAAGAGGTTGAAACTTTGAAAGACTAGACTATTATTTGTTATGGTTAAATTGGCCACTGACCCACTGGCATAGAGAACAAGGTTTTGCATAAAGTTGTTGCTAGATTTTATTTCCTTGGAAATGGAGGGATGGAAAAGTTCACTGCTCAGGTATCTTGCCTCATCCAATTTAATTATTTTAAGCAAAAAGGAAAAAAAAAAAAGGGGGGGGTGGGGGGAGGGAATTCCTTGGAGCTCAAGTCACAATGTTATTATCAATTCAAATTCAGCTTTTCTGTCCCTCACTCGGGATGGAACTTGATCTCATGAAACAGAGCTGCTTTACCTGCTGCTGTGTGTGCTCGTGTGCACTGAAATTTGCTGTTCATATGTTCAACCTTCTTTAATCTGGGTTAAAAACAAATGGAATAGACTTACATTCTTTTTTTTAATTATTATTTTGTGTTTAAATAATAAATATGATTTGCATAAGTGAGCTTTCAGCTTTTTCAAAGACCAGAACTGCCTGCTTGTGAATTAAATTTTGAAAGGAATATCAGGCCACATGATACCTTAAACACATTGTTTAGGAAAACCTTTGCCAAGGTGACACCTGTGATCTTTGTGGAGCTCTGAGCTCAGTGCAGAGGAGTCACTGGCAGGTTGGGATGCTCCCAGGAAAGTGCTCAGCCCTTTGCAGGATCATTTCCTGCCCTCTGAATTCCTGAGAGGGGTCAGGACAAGGATTGGTGCCCATCACAGCATCCCTGGCACTGGTCTCATCTCCCAGCAGTAAAAAACAAAGAAGGTTTTACATCAAAAGCTTTAAAACAGGATTTAGTAAAAGCCCAGACAGATCCATGACCCTCACTCCATCACCTTGGCCAAACCACATCCCCAGGGTTTGGGGTTTTAGGGTTTTGTTTCTCATCTGTCTTTTCTCTGTCTGTTCAGGTCTAAAGTTTCCTGGGATTCTGTGCAGTTTTTGTCTCTCTGGCCCCTGGTACAAGGGGGGTTTGCTTTGGGTTGTGGCCTCTGTAAATGACAGCTGGAATTGTCTGGGTGCACACAAAACCTGGACCCTACAAGGGATGTACAAATATGTGAAATACCCAGAAATTCCATCAGCCTGCTGCTCACAGCTCTGAACTTTCCTTCCTGGTTGCTGCTGCCACCAAACCCAGCAGAGTGTGGGACTGCTGTCAGTGACAGCAGCAAAGCTGGGCAGAAAAATACAGAATTTGGAGTTTGAGGGTTGGCAGGTATCAATTCACCTTTCTGGCTTATCAAGAACCATAGTTTTAGCAGGATTTATTCAGGGATGAGACCAGCATTGTGTTTAACACACCTGGAGTTATCCAGGATTGGGTCAGCAGCGAGTGGTGCTGGGATTGCAAACTGGAATGAACAAAACTATTGTTATTCCTGCAGAATTCCCATCTGAGCTGACTGTGAATAAAAAAAAAAATCCCTGCAGAAGTGATGTGATCCCATAAAATTTTGTGATGAAAGTGCAATCAAGCTTTTATTAAAAAAAAAAAAAAAAGGGGGGGGAAGGGGGGAGATATTTACATTGGGGGAAAAAGAACTCTTGTTTTTTAAAAGGATTTCAAGCCCAGTGTGGGAATTTCAGGCCCTGCTGAAGGACTCTGCAGTCACCTGGCCCTGCCTCCCTCGTGACTGATAAGTCCCAGCTCTGTTTTGATAAGGCTCCATGGTGACATGGCTGCCACAAAGGAGGGGCTTTCTCCTCTTTCAGACAGGGCTCCCCCCAGGTGAGGCCACTGGGTTGTTCCTGAGTTGACCCCTTGCCCTTCTAATCACTGACAAATTATCCAGTGCTGTATTCCCCAGCCCTCCTTCTGCACTGTTATTAAACACACTAATTTCTGTTTTATTAGGGCAGGAGCACTGAGGAGCAATAATGATCCTTTTCCTTGACTGCACTGAGGGGTTATGGAAATATTTTTTATGCTTTTCCCGTAAATTTTAGTGTCTTGCAGTAGTTCCCATGGCAGTTTTGCAGACTGGTGGCATGGTGAGCTTTCAGGTGTTGCATTTAATGCTTCAAAACTGAAATTCCTGTAGAGGAAAATCCTTCACTCATGGTGTCCCCCATCCCAGCAGCCATGGGATGTGCAGCTGGGTTTGGATTTTGTTGGGATAAACTCATCCCAAACTGGTCTGGGACCTGCTTGTGGCTCCTGGGCTCTGCACAGGTGGAGGTGCTGCAGGAGGAGGATTTTGAGGATTTTGAGAATTTTGAGGATTTTTAACCCCAAGGAACCCCAGGTGAAGGTGGAGCTGCTGCTGCAGGAGGAGGATTTTGACAATTTTGAGGATTTTTCCCCCAGGGAACCCCAGCACCAGGGACCTGCTGTGGATGAGACCCAACCCAGGTTCCACTGCAGCCTGAAGGGGGAAAAAAAAAAAGCAGGAAACACATTTGGCCTAAAATAACAGAGATAACTTGATGTTGCTTGCCTGATATTTTTTAACGTTTCCCATCAGTCTTTTCACTAAAGCATTTCCAGTTTTTCAAAGGATTTATTGTGAAGGTATAGGGAGCATGGGGGGAGGGCAAACAAATTAGGGGGTTTAAAATTACTATTAAGTATCTTATTTTCAAGCCCCTTGACTGAGTCCCTCAGTTCAGAAGGGAAGAAATCAATGAACCATAGTCTACATTTTGAAAGAGAACTGGAGAGCTTAAGTTTCCAATACTGGACTCTTAAAGAAACCCAATTTTTCAGAAAGCTGCAAGTTGCCCACATCCCACACAGACATTTCCTTTCTGCTGTTTCCATTGGGAAGCAAATGCTGAGACACCTAAATTAGAATTGAAAGCTTAAAACAGTATCTTTGATAATCATTTTTATGAAGGGATGGAGTTTGTTGTACTTCAGAATGTAAAAAAGTAATCTAAATTAACTATTTTCCTAAAAGTTCTTTTGAACATTGATGACTGGGGGAAGTTACCCACAGTCCTGAGTGGAGGTGATCAAACAATAATTTAGCCCTTATCAGGGTTTTGAGAAATTTCATATTTGATCTTTTTTTCTTCCTTTTATTGTGTTTATTTAGGATCAATTGGGCTGCATCACGAGGAGCAGAACTGTTTTATATTCAATATACTATTTTTATATATATATATATGTAGTGTGTGGATATATACTTTATAGAGTGCTGACTCTCCTTAGTCTCACCTTATCCTTTGAGCACACAGAAGCAAAACCCCAGTGACATTTTAGGACTGAGCTTAATCAGAGCACCATAAATTCCCTCAAAAATCAGTGAAAAAGCACAAAACCAGCTTAGATTTGCCAAGCAGATGCAACAACCCAGGGAATCCCAGCACAGGGTGATAAATCCCTGCCCATGCGTGCTTGGTGGGTGCAAGCTGAGGGGGTTTTAATCCCAAATCTTTTGTTGCAAGGTTTAAACAATGAGTAAATCAAGTGCAATCAAAGCCTGGCTTTGCCTGCATGGGGACAGGGCCTGCACTTGGCTGCTCTCACCAAACAGGCCCGGGCTCCAGGTTCACAGAATTATTTCCCCCTTATCTTTGTTGTCGATGCCCTGATTGTATTTAGATTTCCACAGAAGGGCTCTGTTATTTTGGAGTGGAAGGGACCTGTTGCATTGTTTGAGAGGCACTTGTTCCAGTTCTGAGGACTTTCCATCTGTTTTCCTCTTTCCTTCCTCTCGATAGGAGCAGCATTTCCTCCCCTCCTGACGCTGCTGCAGGGGTGGAGAGGGAGCTGTGTTCAGCCTTAGGATTTCATTCCAGGATTTAATCCCTGTCTCTGGGCAAGGAGAAGAGGGAAAGAGGGGAGAAAGAGGAATTTTTTGTTCTTTTATTCAAAGGATTTGGAGAAAGGACACATGGAAGCTGGGCAGAGAGCAGGATCAGGAGTTTTGGTACCTAAGAGCTCGTGGGTGGCACACATGTCACAAGTTTGGGCCCTTGTCCAGGTCATGGTGAATTATTGGCCCACAACAGAGAAAAACCTTCTCCAAGCAGTGCTAATTTCTCCCTCTTTCCTCTTCCATCCCCACACACCCTTCTCTTCACAGCTCCAGCGAGTGTTGAACGTGCTGGGCTGGCAAAGGAGGGTTTATTCTTCTCTCAGCCTTGATGTGTGGTGGCCTCTTGAGAATTTTAAACTTTGTGTGCTGAAGGGCACAGACCCACAAGGAGATAATATATTTCACCTAAGGCCATGGAGAAGGCTTCTAAAATTGATTGATAGCACTGGGATTGTGGGTGTGGAGTTTGATTAGAAGTGTGTAATGTCACAGAGTGGAAAACTGAGAGTCTGGAGTATTAGAATATAGTGATATATACAAAGCAAGATGGAACTTTTGGGGTGGTGGCTGGTCCTTCTTCTTCACCTTCTTCTTCTCCTTCACCTTCTTCACCTCCTCCTTCTCCTTCTCCTTCTCCTTCTCCTTCTCCTTCTCCTTCTCCTTCTCCTTCTCCTTCTCCTTCTCCTTC
>JAWWEX010000084.1:5125000-5146949 GCA_035583215.1 Arremon brunneinucha | reverse complement strand
CAGTGGGACCCCTGTTACTATGATGATGTGCTGGGACACTGGGGGGCATCGGCACCTGGGGGTGACATCGGGACATTGGGGGTGACATCGATACCTTGGGGTGACATCGAGACCTTGGGGGTGACTTCGGGACATTGAGGGGGCATCAGTAACTTGGGGGTGGCATCGGTAACTTGGGGGTGGCATTGGCAGATGGGGGTGACATTGGGATATTGTGGGGCGGCTTCAGCACCTGGGGGTCACATCAGGGCTTTGGGGATGGCATCGGGACCTTGGGGATGGCACCCACACCTGGGCGTGGCACTGCCAGAAGCAGAGCCCGGAGATTTAGGACTTTCTCAGCACCTGGGCACAGCCCGGGCACCTCGGGGTGTGGCCGGCCCGGCCACCGGGGCTCCGCGGGACCGCGCACAGAGGGAGCTCCGTTCCTCCATCCCCGGGAATGGAGAGCATCCAGGAACCGGGAGAGCACCCAGGAACCGGGAGAACACCCAGGTGTACGGAGGGAGCTCCTGGAGCTCCGTTCATCCATCCCCAGGAATGGAGAACACCCAGGAACCGGGAGAACACCCAGGAACCTGGAGAGCCCCCAGAAATCGGGAGAGCCCCCAGGAACTGGGAGAGCCCCCAGGAACCGGGAGAACACCCAGGAACCGGGAGAACACCCAGGAACCGGGAGAACACCCAGGAACCAGGAGAACACCCAGGAACCGGGAGAACACCCACCCCGGCCGCCTCCCACGGCCCTGAGTCAGCGCTGGCGGCGCGGGAGCCACGCGTGACTCAGCCCCGGGCACGGCCGGCACGGCAGGAACGCGCTCCCGGTCCGACGGGTCCCGGGGAGCGGCAGAGCCGGGCCCCGCAGCCACGGGATGTTCCCAGGAGCTCCAGATCCCGCAGATCTCGCACGGCTCCGCACCTGCGCTTCCCCAGGGAGGCACACCTGGCACACCTGCAGGGGAGGGCTGGGAGCTGCTCCCGAGCTCGGCAAGGTCACGGCAGCGTAGCTGTGGCTGCCAGATCCCAAATCACCCCAAAGGTCCGGTTTGGGGAGCAGGGAGGAGCCACCAGACCCCAAACCACCCCAAATCTCCAGTCTCGGGAGCAGGGAAGAACCACCAGACCACAAAGCTCTGGTTTATGCTTGTTATGGGGCTGGGAAGAGCCACCAGAACCCAAACCACCCCAAAACTCCAGTTTGGGCTCCTTATGGGGCTGGGAAGAGCCATCAGACCCCAAAGCACCCCGAATCTCTGCTTTGATCTCATCATGGTGTAGGGAAGAGCTGTCAGACCCCAAACCACCCCGAATCTCCTGTTTGGGCTTGTTATGGGGCAGGGAAGTGCCACCAGACCCCAAACGCCCCCAAGCTCCAGTTTGGGCTTGTTAGGGGGCCAGAAAGATCCACCAGACCCCAAACCCCCCAAAACTCTGCTTTGGGCTCCTTATGGGACAGGGAAGATCCACCAGACCCCAGACCACCTGAAAACTCTGCTTTGGGCTCCTTATGGGGCCAGAAAGAACCACCAGACCCCAAATCCTTCAAAACTCTGGTTTGGGCTCGTTATGGGGCAGGGAAGATCCACCAGACCCCAAATCCTCCAAAACTTTGGTTTGGGCACCTTATGGGGCCAGCAAGAACCACCACTCCCCCTCTGCCACATGGGAAATTCGGGAATCCGGTGTCCCCCCCTTGGTGTCACTGACCCCAACAGGGACCCTCAAGCAGAAGGTGGCACCACAGGGATCCCTTCCTTGGATGAGGTGGGAATGGGACAAGGAACTACCCCCTCCACCCCAACAGAGACCCCCGAGAGCCCCCTGAAGGGCCAGGTGTGACCCCCGGGGGACAGGAGCCGAGGGGACGGGGCAGGGGACACGTCACAGCACAAACATTCCTGCGGGCACAGCCGGACTTTGCCCCGGCGACAACACTGAGCCGATTCTGCTCCGCTGCCAAACCAACCCCGGCCCTGGGACCCAGCCAGGCTGGAAAATTTCGAGTGCCAGGAGCGTTGAGGGCACGGCCCGGAGTCACCGGAGGGGACAAAGTGGAGGGGACAAAGTGGAGGGGACAAAGGAGGGGACAAACCGTGTGGCAATGCCACCACTGCCGTGGGGACAGGGCTGGAGCCAGGAATTCCTTTCAGTATCCCACCTAAATATCCCCTTTTATAATTTTTATAAATTCTAAATAGTATTTTATAATTAAATTAAATAATTTAATTTTATTATTATTATTATTAATAATAAATGATATAATTATATAATAATATAATAGTATAATGTATTACAATTTTATAATAATAATATATATAATATAATAAAATATAATAATCGCAATAATATATAATATAATAATAATAATAATAATAATAATAATAATAATAATAATAATAATAATAATAATAATAATAATAATAACAAATTTCCAACAAATTCATTTCCCACAGAAAAACCTGCCAAAAAAATCCCATTTTCCAAGGAAACTGAGCATGCTGGGGTGGTGGCAGCAGGGCTGTGTCTGCAGGTGACCCCCAGCTGCCTCTACCAGCTCTTATGTAACCTTGTCCTCCCCTCGGAGCCCGATGGGATAATGGATTTCTTTAAATTAATAATGCGTAAAGGGAGATTTACACCACGCCACCGCAATATTGTCTTTGCCTTTTATTCCTGCATTTGTCACTGTAATCGCTGATGGAGGTGTGCAGTGGGGGGGATAAATAATGAAGGCTAAAAAAACTCTGTCACCAGGCAGAGCCATTTGCAAATTCATCATTGATATTCTTTGGGAGGCAGAGACAGAGGGGGATGAAAAATAAGGAGTGGTGCTAATATATCTCAGTGATTTCCATCTCCCATTTCTTCCACTTGGAGCTGTGATAGAATGTGAATGTGAATCCCAGAATGTGAATCCCAGGAATTGCCATTCCTGAGCCTCTCAAGTAACAGAGTAAATACAGAGTAAATATCAAATTAATGGACAGAGTAAATGCCAAATTAATGGCCTTTAAACTCAGATGTAATACACTTACCTGAAAGTTTTTTATTAATTAGGGTTAAAATACTGACAAAAATAGTGAGGAAATATGGACAAAATAGTGAGAAAATTGTGGCAATTCCTTAGCATCTAAACTGCTGGGAAATATTTTTAAGACAGGTTTAAAAAGGCAGGGAAATAAAGGAATTATTTTAAAGTAGAGACCCTGTAAAGATTTATTTGTTCATTATTACAAGGATGTCTGAAATAGTTAAGAAGAGTCACCCTGAACCAGACGCAATTTCTGATTTCTTTAACCTTCCTAAAAAATGTTGCAACTCCTCAATTTTGAAATTGTGGTCTTGTGACAAAAAGAAAACGTGGGATTGCAAAAGAGCTTCCCTTGCCATATTCCCTGAGCATCCCAGCCTTGGAATTTTTACCAAAGTTTGAGGGTAAAACCAAATTTTTTTTTCCTTCAGATGAAGTGTGACATGCTGCAGGGGTATTCAGAGTAGAAAAAAGTATCTAATATATTAATTTAAAATAAATAAAGGGGTTTTTTTAAACTTTTGCTGGAGCTTTTGTGATCACCCTGGTACCAAACTGATCCCATGAGCTTGAAAAATTCCTGAATTTCCAGAATCCAGTGCTGGATGCTCAATCCCTGCCAGGGCCAGGCAGCAGAGTGAAACCAGAATGTAGTAGCACTCAGAGAAGGGGGAGAAGATGAAATATATCACAAGATAACAAGAAAATAAACCATTAAAAGGCTCTGTTTCCCATTATCATGTGGTTTTATGTTAATGAAGTTGTTCCAGGCCTGTTTGAGTTTAACTCAAGCAGGGGAATATGAGTAATATGAAAAATATGTGGGGCTGAAGACCCTAAGTTGAAAAGTCTGTGAGCCATGGGATGTTTTTGTTCAGCAGGCATTTCACAAGAAGGAATAAAGCAGCCAGAAAGTGGCACGGAAAAATCCCTGAGTGCCAGATTTTCCTTTTTTTCCCTCAGCTCTGGGTCCCCAGTTTGTGTCCATCAAGTCAGGGCAGCCCTGGTTGGTTAAAAAATTGGAATTTCCAGCTCAGATTCATCTTCTCGGTCATCCATATTTTTTATAAATGCTTTTATAGATCTTAAAATTAAAAAAAAATATTATAATAATGGTAAATTGGCAGCTCTGTCCAGGTTGAGCTAGAGTTGGGTGTTTTTGAAGCAGATAATTGTTTTCTAAAAGAAGAAAAAAACACTGGAGGTAGGATTTGGCAAGCAGCTTCCATCAGCAAATGGAAAATTGTGAAAATGGCCAGACTCGAATATTTTTTGTAGTGTTTTATTTCAGAAAAGCTGAAAAATTGAGCTCTGACCTGAATTGACCTGATTTTAGTACCAGAAAAGAGTAAGTACAAAAGGACTAAGATGTCCCAGATGTAGCAAAACAGATTCTTCTGTAAATTGAATGATCTAGTTTAAAAAAAATAAATTATTCTTTTCAGTTAATTGAAAATGTTGAAGAAAACCTGCTATTTAACATGCACTGAGCTCTTTAATTTCCTTTTTTTTTAAACTTTAAAAATGAACTTTTAAAAATTATGATCCACAATAACAAGGATCAAATCTCAGAATTGGGTTGGAAAAGTTGTGAGCAAAAAGTTTTTGGATTTTTGGGGAGTTTTTTTGGGGGGTTGTCTTGTTTTTGTTTTTATTTATTTATGCTTAGAGTATTTCAGCTTTTTATTTTCCTGCTGGGTATAAGGAGCAGTGAAGCTTCAGATTCTGGATCTGGCTCTTGCCCCAGGCAAATGAAAGATGCTGATTCTCCTTTCCAAAGGCAGATATTCAGATTTCAAAAGCAGAATCTCCTAAAAATCAGCACAAAGATAAAGAACCCATCTCTGATTTAAGGAAACTTAATTTTAAAGCATTTTCTCAAAAAGAGAATAAACCACATGGCTCCAACCTGGCCTTGGACGCTGCCAGGGATGGAGCAGTCACAGCTTCCCTGAGGAGCAGCTGACAGGAGCAGAATTGAACTCTAAATCAAAATAAAATGTTAATTTTGAGTGCTGTTCTTTCAGTGCATCTGCATTAATTCCTGAAAAATCAACAGTGAAAAAAGCAGCAGCCCCTCAGACACCTGGGTGACAGCATAAGAATTTTCCCTCTCTACAAGAAAGCTTGGAGTCCCAGCAGTTCATATTTCAGACTGCGGGACAATCGCTGGCCAGCAGAAGCAAAATGTAAAAATATTTTTATCTTAAATATTTTTCTTAATAATAGCTTCAAAGGCAGAGAAATGGCTGGTTGGGCTGCAGCTGACTGCTGCGTGCTGTGGCCTGGCAAGGCCGAGCTGGGGGGAAGAGAAAACCTTGGATTTTGGAGTGTTCCTGGCCAGGCTGGAATGTGGATTATTCTGAAAGTATTTCTAGAAGGAGTAACACAGGAGGAGGAGATGTTGTGGGGCTGTGTGTGGAGATCCCACCAGGAATGTGGATTTTACATGGAATTCTTCTGGGTTTAGCTGTCGAGCTGCAATGAAAATGTTCGTAATTAACAGTGGAGCTGTGGGTGAGAATGGGGTGGAATGGATTGGAAGCCACCAGTTATTACATGGGAAAATTCACTTTATTTCATTGTTCTAATTCACTTTATTTCATTGTTCTAATCAATAATCTCCCTCCTGTGAGTGAGGAGAGCAGGGAGCTCAGTGTGGAATCCCTGAGGAAGCTGGGGATACTCATGGAGTAGATCTGTAGTAAGGCTGAGCATTCTTTCCCCATCACTTCTCTGAATGAGACTGAGATTTTCCCCTTCTCTTCCCGCAGCAGTTTTGCTCTCTGTGTGTCAGGGAATGGCTCTGGGAGGGAGGAAAAGCTCCTGTCTGAGCCACAGGGATGCTGAGGCTGCCCTGGGGAGCCCTGAATTTTCAGTTACCCCCAAACCTGGCTGGGTTGGGTGACACACATGGGCACAGCCCATCCAAAGAGCTGTGGAGTCTTCCAGGCCAGGCTGGATGGGCCTTGGAGCAACCTGGGATGGTGGAAGGTGGAACGAGGATTCCATCCCAACCCAAACTGTTCTGTGCCTCCAGAGAGGCACAAATTTTAAGCAGAACTCTGATTTTTAACATTAAAGCTACTTTTGCACCGGTCCCAAGCTCTCAAATGAAAGGGTTGTGTGTGAGGCCACAGGAACCGCTACCAGGCCTGCAGGACCCATGGTTTGCACCTCCACTGCTTCTTGTTCCTGCTTTGATGTGTAAATTCACAAAAGTTGCAAATGGGACAAAATAACCTGGGGGTGGAAGAGCCTAAATTGGCCCAAGGCGGCACTTGGTGCTGGGCTGGGTGACACACACAGGCACAGCCCATCCAAAAAGCTGCTCCACTTCTGGGAGTGTTCCAGGCCAGGCTGGATGGAGTAACCTGGGATGATAGAAGGTGGAATGAGGATCCTCTCCCAACCCAAACCATTCTGTGCTTCCAGACAGGCACAGAACTCTGCTTTTTAACATTAAAGCTACTTTTGTGCCCACCCTGAGCTCTCAAATGAAAGGGTGGTGTGTGTGTGTGTGTGTGTGTGTGTGTGAGGGCACAGGAACTTCTGCCAGGCCTGCAGGACCCGTGGTTTGCACCTCCACTGCTTCTTGTTCGTGCTTTGATGTTTAAATTCACAAAAGTTGCAAATGGGACAAAATAGCTTGGGGGTGGAAGAACTTAAATTGGCCCAAGGTGGCACTTGGTGCTGGCAGTGGTGCAGGGATGGGGACACACATGGGATCCCTTAGAGCCCCCAGGGAGTGCTGCAGAGGGGCTGCAACATTAAACAGCAATATCACCTTGCCTCCTGTTTTGCTGAAATGAATTAACTGGCAGGAAATCATGGATTTCCGAGCCCGGCTTTCCTTACGACATTCCTCGCTGCAAAAGGAGAATGAAACCGGTGAAAGTGGGTAACGAGAAACAGGCTCTAGAATTGTTCTGTGTGGCAAGAGGGGAACAACATCGACCTGGGGAGTAAAAGATCTTTTAGGAAAGGGGTTTGGAGAAGAGAAAGTGGCTGAGGGAATGGAGAGTGCAGAGATTTCATCAGAAGGTGCTGGGTTGCAAAAAATCTATTAGAGGTGAGAATACACCACAAACACCCCAAAAATTTGGGTTGTGTCACAACAGTCCTGAGTTATTGGAAATTGTTACAGAAAGTTCTCTTTTTAAAAATTCATTTTCTTAAATTTCTAATGGGTTCTTGATCCCTGCTTCAATTTTTAAGAGATTTTTCTTGGAGAAAACATATCTGGCTTTGAAGAAAGAATGACCATCTCTCACAGCACTTGGCTGTGTGTGTTTGCAGAACTGGGGGCAAGAATCCACTGAGCACTTCTGAAAATCTGCCCTTAAATCCCTTATTAGGTCATGAATGGAAAAAAAAAGACAGAAAAAAAAACAGCAGTAAAAAGTTTTGAAGGGGATTTTTGGAATTCTCACCATGGTTTTATCATCTTCCCAGCACTGAATGGTCTGACTGTTGGAACTGCTGTGGTGGGAGTTGGGGACTGATGGGACAGGGCAAGGCTGCAGGAATGTGCTTTCCTTGCCACGGATTGTCCAGTACAGCAGGAACATTCAAACCACTGCAAAGATTCATTATTTGCCCTGTTCTTCCAGAGCTTGTGTGAGTTCCCCTTCCTCGTGTGTTCATCCTCCAGATTCCCCTTCTCAGCTGTTTCTGATGACTTCTGAATTTAAAACTTGCAGTTATATCCATATGTTGTCCTGGATTGCTGTAGCACTGTCTTGAACTGGGGGAAATTCTGTTTTCTATGAATTGTCATGTTTGGGTTTGGGGTTTTTCTTCTCTAAACATTGGGCAGTGTTCAAAAGCTTGAAATTAGAAGCCACGTTCCAAGAAAACAATGAGTGTTCCTTGCAATGTTCACTGATAGTTTCTTTCTGAGTGTCCTGAGAGCTCTGGGATCTGGAATCCAGCAGTTCTCAGGGATCAATATTTTGGAGGTAGGATTCATTTCCTGTGAAATGTGGTTGATCTCAGGATGAGAGGGAACAGCCTCAAGCTGTGCCAGGGCAGGCTCAGCTTGGACATCAGGAGGAATTTCTCCATGGAAAGGGTGGCCAGGCCTTGGCAGGGGCTGCCCAGGGACGTTTGGAGTGCCCATCCCTGGAGGTGTCCAAGGAAGGGCTGGAGGTGTCCAAGGAAGGGCTGGAGGTGGACAAGGAAGGGCTGGAGGTGTCCAAGGAAGGGCTGGAGGTGGCATTCAGTGCTCTGGGCTGGTGACAAGGTGGGGATGGGGCACAGCTTGGACACGATGGCCTTAGAGATCTTTTCCAACCTCAGTGATACTTGAAATTTGGAAGGGAGAGAGAGGAGAGGTCTTGAGGAACAAGCTTTGGTCAAACCAACCGTGCATCCAAGAATTTCCCAAATTGTCCCCCGTAAAGCGCTGTGGGTTTAAGATGAAACTCCAGCAGCCTCTCCTGCTTGGAAGTTGCAGGAGGGATGTCAGGACCAGCAAGACACAGCTGCTTTACCTTCTTATCCACCATCCCTCCCTCACTTCTCTCCCCTCTCCTTTTTCCCCTGCCTCAGCATCTCAGCGAGAACACCGCGAGACAAAAACAAAAAAATCCAACAAAAAATCCCGAAAAAACCCAACAAAAAATTCCTTTCTTCCCCAGCCCCGTGGCTGTGCTCTCCTTGCCTGTGCTCGTGTCCCAGAGCCGTGCTCGGGTCAGCAGCGAGCTCACGCTTTTGTCAGCGTGATTAATAGCGCTGTGGATTGTCGTTAATTCACTGGCTAATGACTGCAACTCTGGCCGCTCCCGGAGTAATCGGGTGATGTATGTGGGGAGCGAGCACCTCATGGCAGAGGTGAAAATCATTTCGACAAGTCAAATATTGTCACAGGGAACAAATGGCTCTCCCTGTTAATAAAAATTAATGAATTTTTTTTTACCGCCGGCCCGCTAAATGAAGCCGTGGAGTGAAGGGAGCGGAGTGGAGGGGACAGGCTCGGCGGAATTAGAGCGCTTTATTCGGTGGTTAAAAGTGTAAACATCTTTATTACGGCGGTGATGGGATGTGGCAAGGGATGGTGGGGCTTTTGTTTGTGCTCAGGAGGGGTTTGCTCGGATGCACCGAGGCTTTTCTGAAAGTTTCAGGGCTGTGTTTGCATCCAGAGGGAGAGGAGGCAGGAAACAAAGAGGTTTAGTGGAGAAAAAAAAATGAATATTTAATATTAGGAGGTGGTGGATCCCTGCCTTCATTCTTTCAAGGAGTGCCCTGGCTGCTCTCAGGCAGAGATCTTTGGCAAAGCTACCTCTGAGCTTGCCCAGTGCTGGCTGGTTCTGCATTTCCATCAGTTCCAGCCAGGGTTCAGATAATTGTCCACACCAAGCCCAGCCAGGGTCTGGTCCTGTGGGAGAGGTTGGTCTGGTGCCTCATGTGTTTGGAGACCAGCTGGGAGAGGAAGGACTGGCATGAGGCCGCACCCCTGGAGAAGTCAGCAGAATTTTGGGGTTCTCCATCCCAAACTGGTATTTTATTACCTGTTAATTAGTGAGCTCTGGCTCACAAGTAACCACAGAAGTGTTTGGGTTGGTTTTGCGAGGATTTTTGGCTCTGACTGTGCTGATGAGAAGCGCTGGCTTCTGTCAGTGAGGTGATTTTTGAGGTGCAATCCCTGGAGCAGGTGGATTGCTCACAGGATTGGGGTGCATCCCACCAGCCCCTCAGAATTCCAGGGAGATTGATGGGAATTTCTGGAGTCCTTTGGGAATGGGTTTGGGGACCGCTGCAGGTGGGTGAACTCCTCTCAGGCAGCTTGGAGCCATTCCTGGCTTCCCTTAGCTGTAATTTTTATACTCTTGCCAGTCTGACTGATGAAAATTCTGGTATTGAGTAGAAAACAAGAGTTAAACAACCTTGCTCTGAGGCCTTGTTTGTGTTACCAGACTTGTGAGGGAAATCTTCAAGCAATTCCACCAGTTAAAGTCAGGTATATGAAGAAAAATAACACTTGACCTGCAAGGGACCATTAAGGTTCTCTGAGTTTCCGTGGATTTGGCTGTGGAGGGAGCAGAAAAACAGAGGGATTAGAGAAGGAAAACACAGGGAAGCTTTGGACAAACAAACAAACAAACAAACGCCCTCAGTGCACTCCTGAAGGGAATGTTGAAGTGCCCAGGCTCCTGTTGCAGCCAGGGCACGGACAGATCCTGCAGCTTGAATTTTTTGGGAATGCTGGAATTCTGCAGAGCTGCTCTGACAGAGATTCTCTTGGTGAACACGAGGAGAAATATTTGTGCTACTCAAATATGCCTCACTTTTCACAGCTGGGTATAGGGAGATAAAGACTTTCATATTTTTGGCTTGTGTTTCCTTCAACAAAGTGATTTTCCTGTCTGCATTTAATTTTAATGTAAATATATTTGCTGGTGATTCATAAAGCAGGATGTCATCTCGGTGATTTTAATTCACTTTTTGTGGGTATAATTTTATGGCTAGCAAAGTTTAAAAATGTGTTTAAATCTCTGAACAGCAGCAAAAACTTCCTGCATAAAGGATTATTAATTGTCAGCTAATTGGGAGGGTGATGATCTCTGGCTAAACACTAAGGCCAGGTGTTGATTTGTATTAATTGTTGAAGATCTCATTAGGATGTTAACTCCTGTTTCCTGTAACAGTATTTTGGATATTGATGCATTTTTTTCCCTTGAGGTGAATTGTTCTTCTCTGATGATCTCAGCTCTGTGTGGTCAGGATGGTAAATGAGGACTGGATCCCAAACAGGACCAGTTTAGAGAGATATAAAAATACTGGATTTTCTCATTTATAAATATTCACTTTTTTAAAGGCTGTGGGCATTTTATAAATGCAGGTCAACAAACAGCTCCTGCTGCAGCTTCTGCTTTCGAGGGATATTTTATGAGTGTACTTGAACACTTGGCATATATTTCATTGGAAAATCCACCCTATTTGTCAATGAGACAGACTAAATTAAAACTTGATTAGGCAATCCCAAATCTGGGTTAAGCGTTACTGTGTTTAAAAACCAAATTCTTTGTGGGAAATAAGAAATGAAGAGCCTTTTATATTTTTGAAAAAAAAAAACTTTGAAAACTCCAAATTTCAACTTTGTGGACTTTCACATAAGTCACTGCTGTGTCCAGATTTATAATAAGTGGATGAAAATACTTTTATGGAGATGGACAAATTTGCCTTGTGTAATAAATAACACGAGCCAGAGCTGCTCCTCCTGCCTTGCCCTTAATCCCTCCTTTTCCAGAGCAGCTTTGGTGCATCTCTTTAACCATGTGACTGCTCCAAATCCAGGAGCTGAAGAGTTAAGGCACAAATAAAACCTCAAGTTCAGACTGTCAGCTTAGATAGTGCTTAGCAATGGTCGAGGAAAAAAAAAAAAAAAAAGCCAGTTGTGATTTAGAAGAAAAACAGTGAGATTTGACCAATTCCATGGAATACCTTTCTTAGCCCCGGGGCGAGTGGAAGTGGTATATTAACCAAGGAATAGAGCAGAGGAGGAAAAAGGCCAAATCACATTTCTTTGAAACAAAGAGGCTTTTTACCAGGAACAAGCCTTGATAAAAATTACAGTGGCATCGCAAGTCATTTCAGCCGCTCTGCCTCGGGCCATATTAGAGCAGTGAGGAAATAGGGGATGCAGCAGCCCTGAAATACAAATACAGTAGTCCCAGGAGTGTTTTTAGTATAAATAATCCTTTTTTTGGAATAATGCTGTGGCTTTAAATAGGGCCAGGTGGTGGGTGCAACACCCAGGAGTGCTTTGGAAGGAGGAGAGGGAAATGAGAAGCTCTGCCTGGATGTGGGGAGTGCCCCAAATCCTCATGGTTCCACTGCTCTCCAGGTTGTGACTGCACCAGAATCTGCTGGAATCAGGTTAAAATGAGTGTGAATGGATCTGTCAGGCTGAACCAGGAGGATATTGTGGTGTGGCCATGAAATGAGTAGGTCTAAAACAACTGTGGAGTCCTCTGGAATTGGGCAAAGTTCCTTTGGAGAGGATTCTCCCAACAATCCCACCTGTATCAGGGTTGGGGAAGGATTTTATCGAGTGTCACTTCCCATTGCCATTTCTCCTGTCCTACGTTTTGCAGACAAACTCTGGGAGCACTTTCTCTGTCAGAAGTGACTTGTAAACAGGCTGCAGTGGGGAAAGGCAGGAGGATTAAACACACGCTCGGTTCTTTGTCAGGTTCTTGTTCCCAGAGAGAAAAGAGCACTTGAGTGGCCAGGAGAAAAGTGCCCCAAACAGCAGCTCTGTGGAGGTGCTCCCAGTGCAAACATTTATTGAAATAAATCATTTATTCAATGGGATGAGGGCAGGAGAAATGGAGAGATCTGTGCAGAAAACAGCACTAAAACCCCCAGTTGTTTCTTACTGTCATCACTCAGTTAAAATTCCATTTTTCGTAGTAATTAAACTTTTCTACAATTATCAGGACACTGGTAGCCAGAGGAAAGGTGATTAGCCAAGGAAAGGAGTTCAGTTCTGGTCCCAAAATATCAGGAACCTCCTCAGCCCAGTGGTGGGAAATACTTGGTAGACCTCTGAATTTTCCTTATTTACATGGTCAAAATGTGACAGGTGAAATGTGAATTGGCTGGAGGGACACAACTGGATGGGTGCAGTCAGAGCCCCAAATATGTTTTGGCTTGGTGGGCTCAGGGCAGGCTTGGTGGGCTCAGGGCAGGCTGGGATGTGTGGGGGCATAAAATGAAACTCAAAACGAGTCAGGGGCTGGATGTAAAACTCCAGAGCATTCCATGGGCTTTGGGAGTGAACCCATGAGGAGTGGGAAACCCATTTCCAGCTGATTTTTGAGCACAATCCTTTGCTCCCAGCCAGAATTTGCTTTGTCCTTGTAGGTCACAGTGAGGAAACCAGCCCAGCCCAAAGATCAAAGCTTGAGAGCCCTCTGTGTGTCCTGTGTGGGGCAGAGCTTGGGCAGCCCCTTCTGTTCCAGGAGGGGTTTTCACCCAGATCTTCACTTCCAGATTTGGGAAAAACATCCCTGGGCCCAAAGGCTGCTGCAAAAATGTGTCTTTGAGTGAAAAACTCATTTGTTTGGTCAAAGCTTGGGGAGGACTCAACTCAGTGACCCAGTGGGGTCTGTGCTAAAAGGCTTTGAGGTGGAATGGTTGGATTTGGTTTCACTGATATTGTGAGTTGGAGCATTTGGGAAACTCTTTGGCAACATCCCTGCGCATTCTGCTTGTGCTGTTAGTAATTAAAGAGTGTGTGAAATAATGATAAAGACTTCCAAAGTCTGAATTTAAAAAAATAGGGCTTGATCCATTAGAAAAGGTGGAAAAAGTTTTACAGAATTTTTTGGCTTTAAAACGGAGGGGTGGTGGTAGAAAAGAGCTTGAAATACAAACATAGAAAACTGGAATTTAAAAAATATCTGTGTGGTGTTCTGGGTGTTGAGGAAAATACAGTTTGCAGAGTACAGCCTTACTCAGGAGGGCAAAAATAAGATACAGGGTATTTTCCCCCTATTTTTGCAGAGCTCTGCTGTTTCTTCCCCGATATAAAACCGGCGAGCTTCCCTGGAATTTTTTTCTTTTTGGCCGGGGCGAGGCAAATCCCACTTATCTGGTGGCATTAAAATGTGTGCCTGTGTGTGCCTGTGAAAATAGAGCCCTGCTTTTGACACCCACCTCACGGCTCCGTCCTGTGCTCTGCATTGATTCCCTGCTCCCCTTTCATTCCCCGCTCCGTGGGCACCGTCCCCTTCCATCCCTCCCTCCTCTCCTCCCGCGCCGTTTGCGCGCCTCCCGTCAGGAAGTGGAAATTGTTATCGATTAATATTAATATTTGGCTTGTTTGTGAAAATGCCTCTCTCCCCTCTCTGCTATTAATCTGCCCTGTTAATAATGCCAGGACTCCTGTTCGGGACCCTGGGGAAGCCACAGTGAGCGGAATGACAATGAGACGGTGACAACGGCCCCAAAGGCTGCGCTTGGCAGAGCCGCGAATTCCAATGGCGAGGGCTCCTTTTGGAGGCTCACAAACGCTTTATTCTCGCTCCATGGCCTGACATCCAGCACCGAGAGAAATCTCCAGCACGGGCTGCTGGTTTTTGGAGGGCCAGCCCGAGTGCATTTCTTTATTTATTCTAACTAGCGAGCGTTTCTCCCAGCGGAGAATTTTCTCGTGCGCTCGTTTCCAAAGTTCCACTTTGCTGCGTTTTTCAGCGGGGTTGGAGGCTTTCTATAGATTTGTAAAGGGGAGGGATTTTGGAGCAAAAATAAGCAAAGCAATGAGGATTTTTCTGCACTGAGTGGAGCTTTTCTCCAGGCTTTCTTCCCTTCCTTCCCTGAATTTTTTTGCTGTTGTGTTATTGCTCCCCAAAATGTTTGTGACTCTGGCAATACACTGTACATATCTCATGACACTTCACTGGAGCTTTAATCTCATAAATAGTTCAGAGACTATTTATGAGAAATCCCAAAGGCTGATATTTTTTCCAGCTCCTTTAATAGTAAGATAGCAGAACTTTTTTTTGTTTTGGTTTGGTTTTTTTGCTTAAAAGAACCAACTTTATCTACTGCATCCAAATATGGAACAAATCAATATTTGGACTTAGCACAAATTGTAAAAATGTCAGCTTGAATTCAAATATAAAACAAAATTGTGGATTCAGGGCGATCAGGTGAAGCAAAGTTATGGGCAACAAACAGCAACAACAACATTCTCTGCAGAGTTTGATTCTAAAAGGATCTTATGTGGAAATATTTTTGATGCCTGCTTGAACCAGACTTTTACTGGAAATATAATACTGGCATTTAGAGCAGAGTAATTTGGACACTTTCCCTGCTGGTTTTACTAGAGGAAAATGGGTATTAAGGAACACACTGAAATACTGTTTCGAGCTTTATTCTTCATTTCTGCCAGCAGAAATCCCTTAATAAAAGAAAACACTTAATTTTTTTTTTTGCTTAAAACCAAAGGTACTTGAAATCCTTAATACCTGTTCTACTCACAGCCAAGTTCTGCAGCAACTGCTTTTGGAATGTTTATTGAAAAATGCACCCGATTAACTCTGCTCAGTCCTCATCTGCTCTCGCTGCTCCTTTCGGATCTGCTTTCTGTTTCTTTTTAATAAAAGGACTTGAAGCTGCCTTGAGAGGTGCAGTTCCAGCTAAGACAAAGCAGGGTATAAACATGAAACTTGAAAAATGAATATACAAAGTAAGCACGGGAAAGGGGCTGCCTTTCCAAGAGTTTAATTTTTATACGAGTCCTTCTTCCTTTTCCTCATCCTGCCTCCCCCTCCTGCCTCATCCCTCGCTGTCTCTGCAGTTCTGAGTATTCTTCAGCAGAAAATTGGGTTTTTAACGTGTTCTGCAGCAGTTCTCCATCAGGGAAATTCCATGTATTTTGTCCTTAAACTCCAGCTGCAAAGATTTGGGCAGCAGAGTCAGACTCAGCAGTACCTGGGGCAGGTTCCTGTGCTGGGAATGCTCAGAGCTTGTTCCTGTCTGGGATCTTACACAGGGATGTGCTAAAACTTGTGGCTCCTCCAGATTTCATTTCAACGGCAGCTGTAAATAAAAATTTCCATGGGTGGCTGGCAAATGGGAGTGTTTGGGGGTGTCACTGGGGTACAGAGAGCTTGGCCAGCAGAGTTTGGTCACTCACCTGCAGAATCCTGTTTACCCCATCAGCACCTTCCTGCTTCTTAAGCATTCTCAAAATTCTGTGCTTCATAGTGTGGAAGAGAAATAGAAATATTTCTGTTAAAAGAAATAGAAATATTTCTATGAAATTTTTCTATAAATCCATTTCCCACAGTAGTGTTTTAGGGGAAACAAGCTGAGAGTGGAGTTTGGGCGCCTGCAGGAGCTGGGCTGTTGGGTTTGTTGTGGGATCAGCTCAGATCTGAGTGAGTACCCAACAATTTCAGGTTGGCAGGGTCTGAATTTTCCATGCACACCTATTTGGTGGAATTTAACTTGCCAGCTGGACAAAGCTGTCACCTGTGGCTCATTCTGTGCCACCATTCCAGCTTGAACAGGGAATAGGGAAGACCAGATCTCACCCTCAGCCATTTTGATTGTCCCTAATTCCTTTTATTCATAGCATTTTGGGGTTTTTCAGGTGTCAGGGAGCTGTGAGAAGCTCTGGATATGATTGATCTAAGGAAATCAAAAAAGATTATTCCACTGAGAAATAATCTGGGGTGCTTGCTGTGTCATGTTAAAGGTCCAAGATTCAGGAGGAATGCAATGGGGTGAATACTAAAATTCCAAGCTGGGTATCTCTAGACATGCTCAGAAAAGTTGGCAAAACCACAGCAAGTTGTAGAAGAAAAACTGAGTGAAGGTTTGTGTGAGCAGCCCCATTTCTCAAAGGCAAAACCAGCCCCTGTGACATTCCCTTGGCACCCTGGCACGGGGGCAAAACCACTTCCCACTCGTGACCACTTCCCTGCCTGGATATTTATTGCCCAAGCTTTATTTCAACTGTAAGATTGGTGAGAATGAAGGGGTTTTGTGAGTGAACAAAAGTGAAAATATAGACATTTCCCAATTTTCATTTAAAGCAGAATTTCCCCTGGCTCTGGCAGCAGCCAGAGGTGGTGGGGACAGATGTCAGAGCATCCTCTGCACTCTGAGCACCTGCTCAGGGGGTTCCTAATGGCCAGGCTCTGCTTTGGGTGCTGCATGTGTTGATTTCAGACCACCAAACATTGCAGATTCCAGTGCAGCTTGGATGGAGGTGGAGGAGAAAGGTTCTTGCAATGAATGGCATGAAGAAATTGGGTGGTGGGCTTGAGAATCTAAAACAACAGATTGCTTATTGCCCTTTCTTTACAGAATTCTCATTAATAGTGTCCAAGGATGAGGAAAAAGCCATTTTTTATGACCTTGAATCATTTAATGCTTTAACCCCATCCTTAATGGAAGAGGAATAATTCCTCTCATGACATTTTGTCACTAATTTGTTTATTTTCTGGTAGAAGTATTTCGCACCAACATCCAGAGAGGGTGTTGCACAATCCAACCCACAACGGCACATTTCTTTCATCACACAAGGCTGAGGAAAAGTGTTCCTGGTGTTTGTAGCAGCATGAAGTGAAATCCCCCTGGGAATCCAGGCATTTCCTTGGCTGCAGCTTCAGGTTTGCACCCAGCAGGGAGAAAAGGCTGGGAAGGAAGGTGTGGATCCATGAGGAGAGTGAAAATTTAGGGAGAATTCTCATTTCTTCTCATTTCAGTTGGGATTTAAAGAACTTAGAGACTCCCAGTGCTCAGGAATGCCAGCACTGGGTCCAGAGCTGACTGACACCAACAGCTCCCACCATCTTGAGGAAAATTTGGATTTTTTGCCAGGCAGATACAGCAGAGCAGGGCCTGGATTTGGGCTTTCCTATTGTATTTCAGCTGTGGCCATCAGGTGGCAATCTGACCACTGGGATCGTTCTGTGCTGGAGGCACTTTGGGGTGGGTTCTCCTTGGGCTTTCCAAGTTCCTTTGTGATTTAGGGCCGTGTCTGCCAAGCTCTGGGCTGTGCCTGCTGTCAGCTCCTGCCCTGTGCCGGGCACAGAGGGATGAGAGAATTCCCAGGGGATTAAGGCAGGATGGAGGGCAGGAATTGCTCAGAATTCACCTGAATTCAGGTGGGATGAGCAGAACAACACCCTGAAGTGATGAACCCTGGCAGCAGTACCTAAGTATATCATTAATGGTAATATTTCCTTCTTGGTTGAGCAGGGCTGGGTTTGATGATCTGATCCAGCTCCTCTGGTCTACAAAGGGGTCAGAAAAATGAGTTTATTTTTGGCCTGAGTCCATAGAAATAGAGACAGAATCCTGTCACCCGAGAGTTGGAAATGTAGATGGTTTTGTTCACTGGAGGAGTGAAATAAAGAATCATGGAATCAGGGAATTCCTTGGGTTGGAGTGACCTTAAAAATTATCCAATCCCAACCCCACTGCCACGAGCACCTCCCACTAGACCAGGCTGCTCAGTGCCCTCAAGATATCGCTCGAAGTGCTCAAATTTTACCTGCCTTCCTCACCAGGCATTACATCAGGAATGGTTTGGTTTGGTTTGGTTTGGTTTGGTTTGGTTTGGTTTGGTTTGGTTTGTTTGGTTTGGTTTGGTTTGGTTTGTTTGGTTTGATTGGTTTGGTTTGGTTGGTTTGTTTTCTTCCCTGGGGAATGTTTCTAAAGGGAAATCACAGAGCAGGAACCTTAGATCATCCAAGGACCTGGAAAGGTGGTGGTGATGTCCCTCTATGGGCTGGAAAAGATGTTTGAGGTCACTCCACTGCTCTTTCTGTAGAGCCAGCAAATGGAAACAAAGCACAGGGAAGTCCTGGCCTAATGAGTATTTTCCTGACAATATTATTATTATTATTATTATTATTATTATTATTATTATTATTATTATTATTATTATTATTATTATTATTATTTATTACCACTTAACAAGCAGTTCTAGGCAGCACTGAGGTTTTAGTACTCACATATCATTTTAAACTCAGCTAGGAATGAGCTGCAAAGTTTGGATAACGATGTAAAAACCCTTCCAACACCCAGTTAATCCCTAAGGGAAAAGCACCTGTTGGTCTGTGCCTGTGTGGTTCCATTCTTAGCTGCAAAGTCAAAGTTCTCTGTGAATATTTGTATTTTCTACTCTTCTTCTTGGGTATTTCCTTTGGGCCTGAGGCTCCAGGTTCTGAGCAAAGTGTGAGTTCAGAGGGTGCCTGGCATTCTCCTCCTTGATAAGAAAATAAAAATACCTGGGTCTCATACAAATGCTGAATTATCCAGGTCAGTGAAACTCAAGATTGTGCTGGTGATCAGCACTGCAATTAATTTTTGGGATGTTCTTTAAATGTTCCCAGTGAAGAAGTCAAAGAAGCTCTTTGCAACCTGTGAGTGTAAAAAACGCTCAGCCATTTCAGATAATCGGGTATTTCCACAGCAGAATCAGATATCTAACAACAACAACAATTAAAGCAGGAATAACGACAATAATGATAATAAAACCAATAATAAACATATTAAACCCCAAACACAACAAACCCACCCCAAAACCCAACTCATTATTTCCCCCACCACCATTTCCTTTACCATCAGCCTCGCTTTTGCTTTCATTACAGCTGCTAAATAGATTATTCATGAGCTCTCTCAGCACCACTAAACCATCCCTCTCTTTGTTGCCAGCCCCTCATTGGTGTCACACAGATTTTCAGCGTCTGCCCATATCTGATTATCTGTGGAAACAACCTTTCAATGAGCCTTTTTATCCACTCCTTTCGCCGCGGAGCTTTCAGGGACTAATTTTAGTTTCATGACAATAACAATAAGGTCAAGTTGTATTTCTGTGCTGCTTTTCACCCAGGCAGGCATTCCAGTGGGGCAGATGTGGCACAGAGTGGTTGTCACTGTTTGTCACCGCGGAGCGGCCACGTCCGCCTCTCCAGGGCTGAGTTGGGATGGAGCTCAGGAGAGCTGGGGGCTGTTCCTGGAGAGGTTTTCTGACCTTTTTTTTGTTTTTTTTTTTTTGGTTTTTTAATGTGTTTTTTAACTTAACAAATTGTGGAATATTTGTGGTAAAGCAGATGCGGCACAGAGTGGTTGTCACTGTTTGTCACCGCGGAGTGGCCACATCCGACTCTCTGGGGCTGAGTTGGGATGGAACTCAGGAGAGCTGGGGGTTGTTCCTGGGGATGTTCTCTGCCCTTTTTTGGGGTTTTTAAAAAAATTTTTAATGTGTTTTTTAACTTAACCAGTTGTGGAATATTTGGGGTAAAGCAGACGTGGCACAGAGTGGTTGTCACTGTTTGTCACCACAGCGCGGCCACGTCCGTCTCTCCAGGGCTGAGTTGGGATGGAGCTCAGGAGAGCTGGGGATTGTTCCTGGGGATGTTCTCTGCCCTTTTTTGGGGTTTTTTAAAAAATTTTAATGTGTTTTTTAACTTAACCAATTGTGGAATATTTGGGGTAAAGCAGACGTGGCACAGAGTGGTTGTCACTGTTTGTCACCACGGCGCGGCCACGTCCGTCTCTCCAGGGCTGAGTTGGGATGGAGCTCAGGAGAGCTGGGGGTTGTTCCTGGAAAATCAGATGTTCTCTGCTCCTTTTTTAAATTTTTTAATGCATTTTTTAACTTAACCAGTTGTGGAAGATTTGGGATAAAGCTGAGAGGAGCCCCACAAGGATGAAGGGGTTCAGTAGGGGCAATCTAGAAAATTATGCAGAATAATCAAAACTGAGCCCCAGCTGTTTGTTTTCCCCCAAATCCCTGGAATAAACACAACCTGTGGAAGAGATCAGCTCCTTCACCAACCTGGAGAAAAGGAGGCGCAGGGGGAACCTTTTTTCTCCATAGTTCCAAGGCAGGAGGGTGCAGCCAGGTGGGGTTTGGCTCTCAGGGAATAGAGACAGGACAAGGGGAAATGGCCTCAGGCTGGACATTAGGAGGAATTTCCCCATGGAAAAGGTGGCCAGGCCTTGGCAGGGGCTGCCCAGGGAGGTTTGGAGTGCCCATCCCTGGAGGTGTCCAAGGAAAGCCTGGATGTGGCACTCTGGGCTGGGGACAAGGTGGGATCCGTCACAGCTTGCACTTGATGATCCTGGAGGTCTTTTCCAACCTCAGTGATTCTGGGATTCTGTGAAATCCATCTCTCAGGGCACAAAAAAAGGGCCAGGTTTGGGCACAGCACAGATTTTCCCTGGCTGTTGATCAGTGCTGGGTACAATTTGTTGAGCTCAGCGCTGGGTTGTGCTGAGGAACCCAACATTCCCACATCTGAATCCCAATCTGGGATTCAGCTCCCACAGATGCCACCTGGAACCTCTGATATCAGACCTATCATGACCTGAAATTGTTGTTTCATTGTCATTCCCTGGTCATTTAACAACTGAAAAAACACTTTTACCTGTCTTGATGATTCCTCTTCAAATATGAGGTCAGTCAGAGGAAGGATCAGCTTCACTGTTAATTGAAATTTAATCAGAACTGCCCTGCTTGTCCCATAGAATAAATTAAATTAACCATGTTCAGTAGTAAGCTATCTTTATACTTGTATCCTCTGGAAATTTTCACAGGTTGTGCTCCAATAAACCCAGTTTTGCTCTTCAACTCAGTTGGAATTCCTGTTCCTTAAGTGCAAAAGAGGCTAATCATAGAGCAGAAAATAATTTGACTTGCTAATACTGGGTAAGAAAACATTTACTGCAACCACAAATATTTTCAGGATGATGGAGTATCTCATGCTCATGAAAGCTTGGGTCTGGTGACATGTTTGAGTAGGGAGGGCTGCACTTTCTAGCAGAGGAAACCCATGTCAGCTGCAGCAGGCAGCTCCCTGTTCTCCTCCAAAAACTGGAGCAAAAAAAAATAATGTTGGCAGAGGAATCAAAATCCTCCTCTTTAGTTGAGTCTGCCACCAGTTTTCTCAGGCATGAACTCCGGAAAATCTTTATTAGGCATAAAAAAAAAGAAATAGAAATAGAGGGGGAGATGTGTCTTGCAGACAGAAGGTGCATTCTGAGGTTAGCAAAGAGATGAATTATAAACATCTCAAGTGGAGCCGTGCTTTTCTAGCTATTCTTGTGATGGTTCCTAGCTGGGAGCCAGTGCAAAATGTCATTTTGGTGGGTGACAAATCCACCCCTGGTGCCATCAGTGGCCAGGCATTGGCTGTGCCCAACGGGAGCGCCCACAAATTGGTGGTTGTTGGATTGTTGGGTTGTTGGGTTTGTTATCGTGGTGGGAGCTGCTGAGCACGCCCTGCTGCCTCGTGGCTGCTGCAGACAGGGCAAACCTGCCCCCAAAATAATCCAGCTCCTTCTGTTGGGCGACAAATTGTGTTTTTCTGGGGGGGGGGGGGGGGGGGGGGGGGGGGGGGGGGGGGGGGGGGGGGGGGGGGGGGGGGGGGGGGGGGGGGGGGG
>JAWWEX010000084.1:5097490-5115413 GCA_035583215.1 Arremon brunneinucha | reverse complement strand
TTCATGTTCACACTCAGGTGTTTATTATTTCTTATCAGTAAAACAGTCTCACTGCTGTGAGTTCAGCAGCTTTTCATCAGAAGGCACAAAATGGCCAACAATCTCTTGGTACAAGGGCTTTTAAGACTAAACTATCCAATTAAGAGCTGATTATTTTCCTGGATTATTTTCCCTTTTAACCCAATAACTGATCCCAAAAAGCTGCAATGGGGACTTTTCTGCCCAATTAGAAAATGCCACCCAAACCCATGGAGAAGCATGAAGAAGAAGCATGAAGAAGAAACCCAGGACAACACCCTGTGCCCTCCATCTTGTTCACATCCTTAACATACTAAAAATCCCAAAACCTCAATCTCTCATCAGGTGACACAACTACCCTACTCTCTATAATCTATTTCACACTTTTGTGGATTCCAGTCTGTCCTGAAGTCTGGGAAACTTTCTCCATGAATGAGGGTGAAAGTCAGGGCACCCATGGGGACCAGGGCACCCCAGAGCAGACACAGAAATATTCTCTGTGTGCCCTGGGTTTCCACAGGTGTGTTTTATAACCTGTCTGCTCCAGGTTCAGCCCCTCCATGGCAGGATAGCACTGAAACCTTTCCCTCAGCACACCAAGGAGCTTTTTCTCCCCTCTGGCTCTTCTCCTTCCCTTCGGGACAGCGCCCTGCTTTAACTGCACATGTCATTGTGCCATCCCTGCTCCGTCCTGCTCAAAAATACCTCCAGCTCACCCTTGTCCCCCACCTCCCTTTTCCCATTGAGATCTCCCTGAAGCCCATTCTCCCTTATCAGCACAGTAATTTCGTGAGCAGAGCTTGGATTTCTGCCGTTTAGGCCCCGGCCATTGTCTGTCGCAGCTGCAGTCAAGATAAACCCTCACCCAGAACAAAGCTGGAATGACCTTTTACAAGCAGAATCTGCCTTGTTTCCCTCCAGACTAATTTATCAGCCTTCATTTCAGCCCAGTCTCTCTCAGCAGAGGCCTGAAAGAACATTACAGAGAGCATGAATGAACAGGGGGATTAAGATGCTTGGCTAGTCCCTCTTTTTCATCAGACACCTTCTGGATTTGCTGGGATGTAAGCTGTAAATGACCGTAAGTGCTGAACTGCCTTCAACTTGGAGCAAGGGGAAGGGAAAAGGAGGAGGGGGGAGCCACCACAGCCCAAATGTTTGGAAAAGAAGAGTGATGTGAGGAGCTGGATAAACCTCCTGTCTCAAGGCAGAGGGCAGCAGGACTGAGCAGTGTCCCCAAATCCTTTCCAAGGGCTCTGTCTGTCCTCAGACAGGCTCAGTTCCTTCAGAACTGGCAAATTTAAATCCAATTTATTAATTCAAAGCAAATTTTAAAAACTGGGCTAAATTTTGGTGCAGCAGAGCAGCAAAACTTTTATTTTGAGTGTGATTTTAACGACAGCAAAACTTTTATTTTGAGTGTGATTTTAACGCCGCAAGAGGGGAAATGTTTTGAACTGAGCTTGACAAATGTCAAAGACCCCAACAGCAAAGCCATGATTCTCCTGTAGCTGACAACAGCCAAACTTTCATGGAGAAAGTTTCCCAGACTTCAAGATAGACTGGAATCCACAAAAGTGTGAAATAGATTATAGAGAGTAGTGTAGTCTAAAGGAATTGCTGTGAGGAGGGGAATAAATATTTGTCTTTTGAAGGAAGGGAGAGTTGACAGCTGTAGTTGGGGTGAATTTCCTGGCAGCTTTAGTGGGATTGGATAATTCCACCCCTAAACACCATAAAACATCAGATTGTGCTTTCCTGCTTACACCTTTCAGCTTCCTTCATCTTTTATGTGATGAAGGAAAAGGTCATTTAACAACTTGGAAACTTTACTGTTAAATCACAGCCTGCTCAGCTGAGCGGGGAAATCCTTCTCCATCAAACTCAGATCATGGTGTTTCATTCCTTGGAGTAAATAAAAACTTTTTGCAGAGGGAGAATTTGGTGCAAACCCAGGGATTTTGGTTTTCCTGGGGCTGTGGTGGTGCCTTGTGCCCTGGTGGAATTGCAGGGCCCAGCCAGGGAGCAGAAAACGAGCAGAGCTTGCACCTCCAGCATTTTATTTGGATTTTTTTGGTGTATCAGAACATACCAATAAATCCTACAATAATAATTATAATAATTGGTATTTTCCTTATAATAATATTTATTATTTTCCAATAATTGGTATTTTCCTTTCTGAGCCATAACCCCTCCAGTTCAGTGCCCCAGATTTCTCGAAACCTTTGCAAGACTTGTGATTTAATTTTGGCATTTGGGTGAAAGTTGTTTTTTCTCTCCTGTGTCCTACCCCAATTTGGTGCCTTTGCAGCCTTTGGCCTGTAATATGGAAAGTGAAGGATTTTCAGAGTTGATAAAATCTTTTTTTGTGGTGGTTTTGTTTAATCCCTTTTTTAGCTGCACTGTTGGTAACTTGCACCAAGTTTACTCGTGCTGAAACCAAAACTGAGGGCAGCCATTCTGAACCATTGTCCCAAACCTTGGTTTATGGACTCTCCCACCTTCAGAAGTGAAGGATCTTTTGCTATTCCTAAGTGGTTTTATCATCTCCAAAATGAGTTTCAGCAGCATGGCAGGGAGATGGAGGTGGTGCCTTTCTGGAGAGTGGTGGAGGCAAAATGCAGATGCTTCAACCAGGACAAATTGTTTCTGGCTCTTGTCCATTTTCTTGGGAAATGGAGAGAAATAAACTTAATTTCTTCTAGTTCCCTGTAGCTGTGCTTGGGGTTTAATAAGCATAGAAGGTGATTTAAGGGAAAAAAAAAGCTTAAAGTTCAGCTCCTTGTTGAGCTGTCTGTGCTCTTTGGAGCAGAAATTGGGTTTGCTGCTTAGTGGAGGAGCAGCACTTCTGATGGAAGTTCAGCATCAGTGATGGTGCCCTGTAAAACTCAGTGAATGGGTCAAAAAATCACAGGTTAACTTCCATTCAAGGTTCATTATAGAATATTTAGAATTTAGTTTAGAATATGCAGGGAAGAATAATTCGTGTCCGTGCAAGGCTGAACTTCAGACTGGGATTGTTGTCCATGAACAAACAGGATCTTTGTACAGGAACATTTGATGAAACTACTGGGGAAAATGTTTAAATGGAGTAGAAGCAAGTTCTGCTTTTTGTAGGGAAAGGTGAATTCCAGAACGCAGGAGATCAGGAGGTTCAGAGAGGATGGGGATGGTGTGAAATAAATTCATACATTGATTCCAGCAGGGATGTTCTGATGGCTCTTACCTGATGGCTCTGGGTCAGGCTCTCCCAGCCTCCCCAAATCCCATCTCCAGCTTTTATTGTCACTGATGTTGTCCTAAAGTCAAGCAAAGACCAACCTGAAAAGCATCCTTTGGGACAGAGGGGCATTGAAGGCAAAAATCCCCTGAGCAGGGAGAAATTAAATGTTGGTGGGTGATAAGAAAAGGCTCCAAGGGAGGAGCTGTGGGGTCAGGGGGATAAACCAAGGAATTCCTGGAACATTTCCCTGGGTCAGGGGGAATACTCAACCCTAAGAGGCTCCCAGTGCATCCCCACCCCTGCACTGGTGTCATTGAAAATCTCATTTTCAACCCTTCAATATTTTTGTGGATTTTAGATCCAGGTCAGCGTTCTCAGTGTAAATTCTCATCTCGCCTGTGGTTTGTTACAAGGGTTTGTTGTTGCTGCTGGAAATTTCAGATTTAGGAATTTGAGCCAAAGTGACTCCTTTCCCTGTCTTTTCCTGTTTTCCAAAGTCACCTCATTTTGCAATGGGGGTGTGTTGTGTGTGTGAAATAAATCAGTGTAAATTTACTGCTCACTATAAATTGTAATTGGCAAGAGTTGGGATATAGCAAATCCAGAATGGGAATGATAAAATACTGATACTGTATCCTTTAATTTATTACCTGTATTATGCACACACTGTGTTTTCCACTTGGTTCTCTCTCCTTCACCAGTTGTGTTTTCACTAGACTGGCATTTTCCTCCTCTGATGAATTAACTGTCAATTGAAGTTAGTGAGATAAATCAAAACAAATGGACACACTGCTCCATATTGACTTTCTCACTGCCTGATTCCCAGCCCCACTTTCTAAGCACGGGGCTGTTGTTATGCTCACTTGCTCCTAAGCAAATGTACAAGAAAAGGAGGAATTGGAGGAGCTTTGTGTTTAATAGCCAGTAATTATGTTTTTCCCTGTTTTTGTTTTATTTGGGATCTTGGCAATGATGAGATCCAGGCCATTTACCAAGGAAGAAGGCACTTGGCATGGTGGGAGAGAGGGAAATGTTAAATGAAGTTCAGGAAGCAAACTTGGAAGTTCAGATCTTCTAAAATGTGGTCTTAATCTACATAAGGAAGGAGTTTTTGGGATAACCATAAGGGTTTAGGTGAAGAGGGGAACACTTTTTATCACCAGGGGTGATGTGCAGGGTCTCCCTGTTAGAGAGACAAGGCTCCAGCCTGAATCCAGATTTATTAACATTTTCTGTGGGAATTCTGGGTGTAAAATGTTGTTGGGTAGGGGACTCCAAGGTATTGAAGCCTTGGCTTTTATCAACAAATGGCAGAACAATTCCTGGCTGGTTTGTTCTATTGGTGCAAATGCGATCAGGCCCCCAAATGATTGGGCTCATCTCTGTTCCTGATCAGAGAAAGCTAAAAAATAGAAATATATAAATATATATATAAATTTATATTTATAGATGAGGTAATCAATGAAATAGATCTGCAATGTGGATCAAGGCTGAGTTTTAGCCAAAATCCCAAAATGGCAGAACAATTTCTGGCTGGTTTGTTCTGTTGGTGCAAATGTGATCAGGCACCCAAATGATTGGGCTCATCTCTGTTCCTGATCAGACAAAACTAAAAAATAAAAATATATACAAATATATATAAATATATAAAAATTTATAAGGTAATCACTGAAATAGGTGTGTAATGTGGATCAAGGTTTCTCTTTCGCCCACAGAGTGAGGCCCAGAGGCCCAGAGGCCCACAGGCCCACAGGCCTTCCCTCTGCTGCCACCAAAATTAGAACTCTGAGATAAAATATTCAATCAATTATTTTAAAGAAGGAGAACACAAATCCATGCCTGTGTCTCCAGCAGTGCCATCTGTGTGTGGATCAAACCCCAGGCACACCTCTGGCTGAGCTGGCTCCTCTGCCAGGGTTCAGTGCTCAGAACAAGCACACGCCTGTCACAGAGCAAATTCTTTTGTTATTTGTTTACTTCTACCTTTAACATCTGTTCCTTAACACTCAGCTTTGAAAAGAGCTGGAGATCAAGCAGGGTTTTCTTTCAGGGCTCTCACCCCCCATCCTGGGTCGTGTCTTCCTGAGTAACCTTCAGCAAATAAAATTTAACACCTTCTCACCTGGAAGGGATCTCCTGCACTTTAATTCAAGAAATAAAAGGTTAAAAAGAAAAAAAAAAATAGTGTGTGCAGAGGAATGGATGGTGGAAAGGGGTAAAGCCTCTCAGCAGTAGGTTAATTGGAGAGTGGAATACCAGTGTAGATGGGAGCACATAGTTTCCTTGGACAATGTGCTAAAGAACTGGGAGCTGGGAAGGACCAGCTGGGATTGTTAGTGAATTAGCTGAAGTCAGAAACTGCTGAATGGAGCAAAGAAGTAAAGGGGAAATGAAGGTTAGGGTATAATTCAGTCTAAATTAGGTGGGCCATTCACAATGCATAAAAGGGCCCTGAGCTTCCTTTCTTGGGGAAAATGGGGAGGAAAGCTCACTTTTATTTGGATGCGTGTTGAGTGGTTGATTTTAAGAATGTGCATACCTAGAGCCTATTTTTTGGGGAGTGCATTATCCCACATGAGTTTGGAGAAAGCATTGAAAATGCCATGAGCCTGAAAGACAACAGATTTAGCAAGAAAGCCTCGGGACCCTTGTGCTGCAGAAGAATTTCATTTAATCCCTGATGGCCTGAAACAAATCCTCTTCATTCCTTCTACCTCTGTTTGTTACTCACAGTGAGCACTGTACCTGGTCAGCTCCCAGGTGCTTGGAATCCACCCTGGCTCTCCTCTCTGTGAAATTTGTGATTTATCACAAATCCTGTGCTTTTAATTGTGGCTGAGTTTTGTTTCCAAGTGGTTTTCCCATGGGAAGAGATGTGGCAGGCAGCACATGGTCTTGGAGACTGAGTTTGTTCTATATAAATCTAGGAAAAAGTAGGGAATTGTATGAATTTAATACACAAATTGCATGAATTTAATACACAAATAGTTGAATTGAAATGCCTCCATGGAGTAGAAGGCCTTGAGCCTTCCAGTGGTGTCTGGGCTATGTTGAGTTCTAATTTTGAAGAGTTTTCCTGCTTCCCTTTGGGTGTTGTCTCTGTAGACCTTCAAATCCATTTGCCACAAATTTGCTTAGCATCCCTCAGATGTGCATCATCCATCTGATGACAAAAAAAAAATCAGAATTTTTTCAATTTTTTAGGTATTTCAGAGTTTACAGCCTTTCTTTGGTCTGAGGGTTGTCTGTGAGTGCAAAGTGATTTTAACTTGGACTTAAGTGATGTAGTTGTGGCTGAGAAGAGCCTGCCAAAGACTTGGGCCCTTCATCTCCACTGAGAGAAAATCCAAATTTTCTGGTTTAGAACCCTGGGGGATGCTCTGTGTTTTCTGAATGAGCTTTCAGAGCTGTTGTGATAACAACAAGATAAGATAAGATAAGATAAGAAGAATAGAAGAAATAAGAATTACAAATATATAATATTTATATATAGAATGATAAGAATTAAAGAATAATATAATATATAATATATAATATATAATATAGTATGTAGTATATAGTATATTGTATATTGTATATAGTATATAGTATGTAGTATGTAGTATATAGTATATTAATTATAAATATATAATATTTATATATCTTATATAAATTATAAGAAATAAGATGAAGTCCATCTGACTCTGGTTTTCTCAGACATAAAATGCTTAATAAGAAATAGAAAGCACTGATTTTATCACGGTATAATTCCAGAAGTGCTGGGGCTGGAGGTAGAACTTTTTCCCCCTCTTGCTGAACATTCCAGAGCCTGGACTCACTCCTGTGTTCACTCCAAAGGCTTATGTCAAGCCCAGTCAATTTAAATGAGATTCAGAACTGGAGCAGCAATAAGTGTTCAATCAAAGTATTTGATAAATCACTTAAACAATCTCGCAGATTGCAAATTCTGTAAATGCAAGTTCTGCACTTATTCAAAACTAGTGAATGTGACAGGGCTAAGAGACAGCAAAGTCAAAACAGCAGGAAGAAAAACTCAGATTCTTTGATGAGATTAAAATACCAGCAATTGCAGTGGCAGGCAGGTAGGGCTGTGCTGCTCGTGGAGCCCCTGCTCCTGCTTTTCCAAGGAGAATATACAGATGGGATAAAGAAGAGAAGGCTGATTTGATGATTGCAGCATAATTTTACCTTTACTTCAGGCTATGTGTGTTTTCCTTAACGTCTTGAATGGCCTAATTTAGCTGGTCAGGAAAGTTTTCTCTCTTATTAAACAGAATGACAAGTGACTGTAAAAGTAGGAGAAGGGAAATCTCAACACAGCCCAGATTGCTCTGAATGCTTCAACAATTTTTCTTCAGTTACTCAGACAGGGGCATGAGCTTCCTCAGGTGGAATTTATTCTGGTGAGTGTCTCCACAGAAAAGCTGAAAACAAAGTGTTGAAACAAGCTCTTGGAGTTGGCTTGTCACCCACTGCAGGGTTAAATACCAAACACGTATTTAATGATTATTTTTATGCTATGATTTTATTTTGTTGAAGAAAGATGGAAGAAATTAAAGATTTTTTTTTTCTGAGTAGCTTCCAGAATAAAACCTTGTGTTTCATCTATTGAACTTCTTCCTGGTTATTAATGAAGGAATTTTAGGAGATTTTGCTGGGAGAGGAATAACTCATTGTCAGCACCAACATGAAGCATGATTTAAAATAAGTTTTCATGGAAGAAAGAGGGAAAATGGGATCATTTTTGGCTGTAGCCAGTGTTGAAGTTCAGCATTTTAGTTTTTAAAAGCCATGGTTGGTTTTGTGTGAGCAGTTCAATGTTCCCTCACCATCTTTGTCCTCAGTCATAGTATCAGAGGGCTTTTAATGAGGATCCAGGTGCCAAATTTTGTATATTGTACATTTTTCTTGCTCCCACCATTACTGTACTCCCAATCCTCAGAAATCAGGGGGGGTTGATCACTTTTAGCTGAAATTACAGTAGAAACCTGCAATTTGGGCTGGTCATCTCTCAGGCATTTATTCCCAAGGACAGGAGCAAGGGATTGATCCCTTTGTCTCCTTTTCTCCACCTGTTTTACTGCAGATGGGAAATGGCTTTAATTGGGGCTGAAAACAAGAATTCTGACAGCTCAAACATTTATTTTCAGCTAGCACAAGGCCTTGTTCAGGGAAGTTTTTAAGGACTTTGGAGATGTTGAAGGAAAATTATGTAGGAATCCCAGTGTAGAGGAGTTACATGGGTAACGTGTTGTCCAGCTGTGAACTTGGACAGATTTTCATTATTCTGATTTAAATCCATAAATATCTGCAGAAACAGGCACACAGACTTAAACTTCCAACCCAAAAAAACCCTAAATGGTTCCTAGAGGCCTTTGCATCCCTTCTCTCTGATTTCCTGTTCTGTGGGAATGCTTCAGGCAGTTCTCTAAGTTAAACAAGTTTTAAAAGCTACTCAAATACAAATTATTTTTTTATAAATTAGGAAAGATTCATGTCCTTTCAGTAGCTACTGAATAAAAAAAATTACTGAAGCTGCACTAAAATCCACTTTACACGTGGATATAATTGTCCAAAAACTTTTGAAACTAATCCTTTAACTTGAAACTAATTTTCTGCCCTCCAAAAAGGTAATTGTACAGTTTTGCTAGCAGCATTTCTTTCCTTTAACTTGAAACTCATTTTCTGCCCTCCAAAAAGTTAATTTTAAAGCTTTTCTAGCTTTCTCCCATAAAATATTTACGTTCAACACACTGAGCACACACATATTAATTAACAGGAGCAATGACGAGGATTCATCTGAAGCTGCACGCAGTGCGTACGAGGCAGAGTTATTTTAAAAACTTGATTTTCTTGCTGGCAGTGCCTTTATTTAGTGCTGTGGCCATGGCTCTGGAGGGGCTGAGCTCTGGGGGTGTGTGTGAGCGTGTGTGTGCACACGGCTGTTGTTCCTTTCTTCTCCAAATGCTTCACCACAGTAGGCGAAATGGATGAAACACAGAAAAAAAGAGAGACAATAAATAGTTTCCTAACCTGGCTTGGAGAATGGAGAAAGTTCGTTAGATTTATTAATCCTCATTTTCCTTTGGACTGTCAGGCTTGGAGTGACAGTAAAAAAGCTTGTGACGACTTTGGCTAATTTGCACTCCATTCACTTTCTCATGAAAACCCATCAGGATGACTGAAGAACTGCTCTGCAATTGACCTTATTCAATGGCAGAGTGATATACTGGGAAACAGGCCAGTTTTTACAATGCCCAAAAGAGCAAATTGGACGGAATCTTTGTTCCTCTCTTTTTTCCCCTTTCCTTTTTATGCCAGTCTTGCTCTAGTTAAGCTCTCTCATTTGTTCCAGCAGTAGCTCTAGGGCTCAGGTCACCCTCTGGGGCTGCCATTGCAGGTGATCACTGGGCTGCTTGTCTTGGATGCAAAGAGGAGGGAGAAAGGGGAAGAGGCTGCTCAGAGAAAAAGTCTGAGGTCTCATTCTCAGCCAGATGTTGGGGGACAGGGTGTTGCTTTTGCCTCTGCACCCACAAATCCCAAACAGGTTGTGTGAGCCTAAAGCAGGACAAGGTTTTTGTGGTGCTCTTTGGGTGAGGGATTAAAGCTGGTGGTGCTCAGGGCAGAGGGGAGACAGGGAGCAGATTCTGTGCTCATCAGTGAGACTTTTCTGTGCTCCTTTTATGCTCACACACAGCAGAGCCAGGATCTTTCACTCTGGGAAAATGAGGCAGGGTTGGAGTGGCCAGAGGCTGGTGGGGAGAGATCCCACACAGGGGGTAGGGACAACTGTCCCCTCAAACCAACATTTAATGTTTTATGCAAAAGAGAGCAGCCCTGAATGAGGGTCTGAGTGGGATTAGCACATGAACAGTCCACGGGCTGGCAGATATCGAATTTATCTGGGGCGCTGCAGAGAGGCAAAATAATTTGAATTTGAGTCTGAGAACGGGCTGGTTTGGGGGGATTCTCTCTCTCTCCTCCTGGCTGAAGTTTCTGAAAGCCCAGCTTCATTTCCAGGTTTCATCAAAAGTGGGGTTTGTAAAGATTTCTGACCAGAGGATCATAGTGGTGTTTTTAATATCAGTAATTCCAACCTGTACCCTAGATCCTGTCTTTACTGGGGTCCCAAACGTGCTGTAATTCCCTTCCAGAGCAACTGTGGTGGTTCCCCTGCTCCTGACACCTCACACAGGGCAGTGTGAAGCTTTCAGGTGGCTTTTGAGCACTTTGGGGACCTGTCTGACCCTGCAGCTTTGATCCTTCTCTGCAGAGGGCAGGTCCTGCCAGCCAGACCTCAGAATTCCTGGTTCAGGGATGTTCAGGGGCACCTTGCAGGACTAGAAGCAGCACAAACTGTGCCCCCCATGCTGGAAAGGGAAATGTGGCTCACCCTGTGTGGCCCAGAGCTTCACCCTGCAAACCAGCAGCAGGGAAGAAACACAATCAGTGCTGGAGCAGGGTGGGAAAGACCCAAAAGTGTTTGAAAGGACTTTAAAACTCATCTTATTCTGCCCCCGCCATAGGTTCCACTATCCCAGGGTGCTCTAAGCTCCATCCAGCCTGGCTTTGGACACTTCCAGGGATGGCCCAGCCACTATTTCAATGTTCCAGGGCCTCACCACCCTCACAGGGAAGATTTTCTTCCTCATCTCTAATCCAAACTCAATCTCTGTCACTTTGAAGCCATCCCCCCTTGTCCTGTCACTACATGTTGTTGTAAAAAGTTTCTCTCCATCTTTTTCTGGGTTACTTCAGGAACTGGATCCTAAAGGATTGCACTCACCTATTATTGTTCTTCTTTCTGAGTTTTTCTATTTTACAGCAAACTTTTTTTTGTTGTTTAATACAAGTAAAGAAAACCTGGTGGCTTTGTTAAACCCAAACCACCCAGCAAGGAACACGTTGCTCCTCTACAACCTCACCAACTGATTAAGCTCATTTTGGGCCTCTGCTTCTGAAGGGGCAAGGTGGGTTTTTAAAAAAAGTCAGTTAAGAACCACACCAAACTTTCAACTTTCCTGAACCACCTCTGGTTTATCAGTGTGCAAACTCTTTTCTGACCAACATCAGTGTGCAAACTCTTTCTGACCAACATCAGTGTGCAAACTCTTTCTGACCAGCATCACTTCTTTTGACTTATTCACATGAGAAAATAAGAGAAATCTAACTGAAAGAACAGGATTTAGGAGACTTTTTTCTCTCCAATCCATCCCTTCTCTGTATGCACGAGGATTTCAGGGTTGTTTCAGCACAGGGTTTTAGGCTCCTGCAGGAAAGTTGTAACCTCTGTGTGTTCATGTTTTGGAGTTAAACCAGTGGAGTGGAGACTGAGGAATGAGTGGAAGAAGAGAGGAAGATGTTCCAAATGGCATTTTTGGGGCAAAATGAGAAAGGATCATGTTGGCACAGCAGGTCTTGCTGTGCAGAGAGGTGGGAGATACTCCTGAAATGTCTCCATGACTGCGAGGGGACAGAAGTGTCTCTCCCATCCCAGATCCCTGTCCCTGGTGGGGTGACTTCCACCACTCACTGTGCACTCACTGCCATCCTTCTGCTCCTCTCTGTCATCTCCTTGCCCTCCTCCTTCTGGTGCCCTCAGGTCCTCCAATTTCCCCTTCTCTCTCTATCAAATTCTGCCCATGTCCGCACCCTCATTAATCAATGTCAAGTCACAGAGTGTACAACAAGGGCTGTATTCTTCCACTGCCCCCTCAGCCCTCATACATCCCATTGTTCCAAAAAACTGATTCAGATGGCAAGAAAACAGCCGATGCAGCACATAAAAGAGATGAGACAGAAATGAAAAGAATCAAGGAGGGGAAAAAGGGAAAAAAAAAAAAAAAAAAAAAAAAGAGGGGGCATTTTTTTCCCCTGAAACACTCGAATAAATACTCGCCAATGATAATTTAAATTATTCATACATTTATGAAAACATCCATTGAAAAGTGAAGTGTATGATGCTCTTTGTCTACTTTACTTGTCTCTTGTTTGTGATTAACCTTTACTGTAACTTGGGCTGGCAGTGCCACGATCACAAAGAGCAGACTTTTCCTTCCATGGGAAAAAATGTTTCATCGGGTCCAAATGAAAAATTAAGTGGAGGTATTTAGTGCTGATGTGGCAATTTGGTGCAGAGCATTCAAGATGCAGAATTATCCATGTCTATAGCCCAAACAGTGCCTAGTAAAAAAAAAAAAAAAAGAAAAATACAAACGAGACAAAGCCAGCTTTTAGCAGCGCGTTCCCTCGCAGGGGAGTTTGACATAAATTCTACTTCCAGTCCCATGACATCCCTCAGGAGCTGGAGGGCTCAACACCACGGAGAGTAAAGGGTTTGAGGAGAATCCGAGTGTGTAAGAACATGGACAAACACAGCCAGAAAAAACGGAAATGAAAAAAGCAGCTCAGTTATTTTAATTACGGCTCCCAAACTATGGAAGAGTTCCTAGACCAGCATTAATAATGTCATGGGGAAATGGGAGATATTTGGGACCTGACAGCCTGTGAAAGTCCAGAGGAAATTTATTTTGCTTCTAAGACAGACTTTTTTTTTTTTTTCTCATACTTTGTGGTTATTGCTTTACTTTTAAAAAAAATCATTTTGTGGCAAGATCAGTAGTGGAATATTAAATGCCAATAGTGATAAACTATCTGAAATCAGAGAAATAATAATTTGAGAGGTTTTGGAAACTGAGCTCTGTGAGGATTGTATTTTTTGGTGTATCCCTGCCATTCTTCCAGGGTTTTTTTTTTTTTGGTTTTTTTTTTTCCAAAGGAACAGTCAAATCAAAGCTTCTCCTCTAACATTTGTGTCGTGCTTGTAATTCATCAAATTTCGCTCCGACTTCCAAACCGGAGCGGTCTGGAGAATGTCAGATAATTTATAGATAATCATCCAAACATTTTTATTCTCAAGTGAACATATTTAGCCCTGCAAATATGCATTTATGCCTTTCCATAACTGGTTGATTACGTGGGAGGGGGAGCCATTGTCTGGCAGTCAAAGCCAAGGGATTTTCGGCAAAGCTCTCCTTGCTCTTCTGTTGACTCTGCAGTTGACTCTGTGTGTGACCTTGGACGTGTCACTTATCCTCTGAATGCTTCACTTCCTTCTGTAAATGGCTATAACAGTTTGGAGCACATGCAGGAAAGTGTGTCTGGAACTCAGGAAAGCATTTGGAGATTTCAATCCTAAGAGGTGCTGGTGGGTCCTGGCAGCTGAGACAAATAGAGCTCTTCACTTCTTTATTAAACATCTTTCTGCCTCATTTCAGGGGTTTGATACTCATGCCTTTTTCAGTCGCTTTTGCAATTTATTTGCTGATTTTTAAATAATTTTTCTACCTGGAATTTGTGTCCAAGGGGACTCTCAAAGTTTTTCATTGCATCTATCTTGTCTAGGATTTACGGGGCTTGATTTTAATGCTGCCTCTGGATTTGTCCTTTGCTGAGGTGAAGTATTTGCCCTTGTTTCAGTAGAAAACATTTTTAGTAAATCCACTAATGGATAAATCTACTAAGAGAGGCTGTCAGCCATAGGATGGAGTATTTATATAGAACGTGTGGTGGAAAACTGTGTATTAAAAGAAGGAAGGAGCTGGAGCAAAAGTCCTAAATCAAACTGCTGGCAATACACTGTCTTGGTGTGTATTTCTTGCTAGGCTGTGATTCCTTCTTCTTGGAAATTATCCAGGATTTCCTGGCTCAGTGATCTGGGATACATTTCAATATACTGGATATATGGAGCAGTGGGCAGACTTCAAACAGGTCTGGGATTTTTTTTTAATTTTTTTTTTTTTGAGGTATGGAGAGACATCCAAAATAGTGGCTGCCTTTCTCAGCTGATTTGCATAAATCCTCCTTGCTGCTTCCAAGCTTTTCTGAGCGAGCAGGAGGCACCAGATCCCTCCTTCTCTCCCATTCACACACAAACCAGATTGACTTTGGGATCAGCCAGACAGGGGCAGAGCCCAGACTGAAATTTTTGCACCTTGGCTCTGCACACTCCTTCCTTAGTGAATGAACGAAGGCATGGCCATGCAGAAATGCAGTGACACCTCTTGGGAGCTGTGGAAGGGTCATTCCTGCACACCCACACCCCAAAACCACAACCAAACTTCTCAGTTTGAGGTTTGGGATGATGATGGTGAATTTGGGTTGGGTTCTTCCCAGTACAAAACCATCCTGGGATGTGATTGTCCATACCCAGGTGCTGCTCTTTGCTGGGCTTTCTAGAGTGGGGCAATTTAAAATAGATCTATTTTAATATATATATATATATAATAATTTAGAAATATATAGCTTTGGGAATGGCTTCTCTATCACTCATTCCCTCCACGCTGTCCAAGCCCTGGTTGTGCCTCCTCCTGCATCCCCCAGCACACTTTGCCCATGGTCAATTGGGTTGGGTTCTTCCGAGCACAAAATCACCCTGGGATTTGATTTTCCATGTCCAGGTAACCCCTGCACTGCTCTTTGCTGGAGGAATTTAAAATAGATCTATTTATATATCTATATATAATATTTTTTAAATATCTAGCTTTGGTAATGGCTGCTCTGTCCCTCCATGGCTGTCCCAGCCCTGGCCGTTCCTCCTCCTGCATCCCCCAGCACACTTTGCCCATGGTCAATTGAGTTGGGTTCTTCTGAGCACAAAGCCATCCTGGGATTTGATTTTCTGTGCCCAGGTAACCCCTGGGTGTGATTTTGGGTTGGTTTCTTCCCAGCACAAAACCATCCTGAGATTTGATTGTCCATGCCTGGGTGCCGCTCTTTGCTGGGCTTTCTAGAGTGGGGCAATTTAAAATAGATCTATTTTAATATATAAATACAGATAATAATTTTAAAATAAATAGCTTTGGGAGTGGCTGCTCTGTCCCTCCAGCTGTCCCAGCCCTGGCCATGTTCCCCCTGCATCCCCCAGCTCACTTTGCCCATGGTGAATTGGGTTGGGTTCTTCCCAGGACAAAGCCATCCTGGGATGTGACTCCCATGTCCAGGTAATCCCTGCACTGCTCTTTGCTAGCATTTCTAGACTGGTGGAATTTCAAATAGATCTATTTTAACATATATATATATATATATATAATAATATAAAAATATATAACTCTGGGAATGGCTGCCCTGTCCCACCCTGGCCGTGCCCCCAGCACACTTTGCCCATAGAAGGTTTGGAGATGCCTCCTTGTGCCTCTCTCCCGCCTCCCACCCTCCCCAGCCACCAAGGCCAGGCTCTGGGAAGGTGGCCAAATGCCACTGAGGACACTGGAGCAATAAATCACCCTCCTTCCAACATCTGCAAGGCCCCAAAGGCGAGCCCCTGGCCGGTGATGATCTCGCCTCCCACCCCCTGCTTTTTATCCTGTCCCTGGCTGACAAAACACCTATTGTCACAGCCTGAGTGAAGAAGAGTCCTTTTTTCCTCACAAAGGCCCTCTGAAGCCAAGTTGTGAGCTGCCAGGGAAGATGCTGAGGGCTCGGCAGGGAGTCTATATCTCACTCTTTTGCTCTGTGGTTCATACTTTCTCTCTCTCTCACAGGGGTCACCCAAAGCCTTTCACTCCGGCTTCATATTCACATAAAGACATCAAGAAAAAAGAAAAAAAAAAAACCACACCAGAAAGAATTATTAGGCATGGCTGTCAAATGCTTTATGGGGGGGTGGGGGGTGCAGGGGGGGAAAAGAACAGTAACTCTTTATGTGCTGGCATTGTTACAGGAGCTAATGTACCACTGGAGTGCCGTGCAGGAAGGCATTACATGCCTCAGGAATTGCAGGGGCATTCGGCTAAAATATTGGATTTCAGCAAAAAGGGAGCTTGTTTGCACTTCTAGCTTCTTATCTGGGTTTTCTGGATTCCAAGAGGCTCTTTCCTGATACTTCTCTTGAAGGATTTTTAGGGATTTTGCACATGAAGAATCTTTCCTGGCTGTTATTTGCATGTGGGGGTTTAGGATCCAATAGATCCAATAGATCAAGCTGCTCCCAATCCCTTTTTTTCTTTTTCTGTACCACTGGAGTGCTGTGCAGGAAGGCATTACATGCCTCAGGAATTGCAGGGGCACTAGGCTAAAATATTGGATTTCAGCAAAAAGGGAGCTTGTTTTCACTTCTAGCTTCTTATCTGGGTTTTCTAGATTCCAGGAGACTCTTTTCCTGTTCTCTTGGGGTTTTTGCACATGAAGAATCTTTCCTGGCTCTTACTTGCATGTGGGTGTTTAGGATCTAATAGATCAAGCTGCTCTCAGTCCATTTTTTGGGGTTTTTTTTTGCATGTGAAAGTTAAAAAATCACCCCACTTTCACCACCGAACCCTATTAAAAAAACCCCACACTGTCACTACCAAACCGTGCCCAAAATATTGATATTTCCTGATGGAGTGGGCAAAGCTGAATCAGTGCAAAAGGGACAGAAGGTCAGACACTCCCTGCCCTGAGCCCAGCACATCCCTAAAAACAAATCCACAATCCCAGAATTGCCCGTTCCTGGCAGATTTAAAGCTGGAAAGCCTCCCTGGATCTGCTGCCCATCTCTCTGCACCATTTCTGAGGGAACTTTGGGAGCTGTGAGCTGAAGGCTCAGCAAACAAATCTCCTGCCCGAGGTTCATCCAGATGCCACATCCCCGTGCAGGGTTTAACCCTTTGAAGTTGTGCTCATTTTGAAGTGGGTGAGCACTGCTGGGCACGGCTTTAAGAAGATCCTGCTGCCTCAGAGAGGGAGATAAATTAAAAACTTTATTTAATCCTTTGGAAGGCTGAGACTGTAAAGTTAACAGTCAAGTAAAGCTATTAAAATTTACAGTGCAAGGCATCAAAACAGAAGGAAAAGTGCACATGGATAAAGTTTAAAGCATCCTTATAAAAAAGCCGGAAACCTAACACTGCATTCCTCCAAATTATTCCCTTAGCAAACATTTTTATTTCCAATTAGTAAAAGAAAAATTGCTAATTTGCTGCAGTTGGACAGGCCTGACGTCTCAATCTGCAAAGTGTCAGTGCTGTGAAAGGAAACGTTTCACACTGTGCTGGAGAGAGAGAGCAGCTCTAAAGAGGGTCAGGGCATCGGGCCCAGAAAGCAGATTGACTGGCCATAGTGCTAAATTACTCACACAAGACAGACATTGTCTGCAGTGCCAGCCCTGCACTCCTCACTCGCTCATTCTTTCCCTTTTTTAGGTTTTGCTTGGTGCTGGTGGAGGAGCTGAGGGGGTGGCAGGAGGGGCACGGAAGAGGAAGGGGAGGAAGGCAGAGATCGGGGGGGAGCTGGGATCATCCTTGGATTGCCCTGGAGAACACGGAGCCCTGAGAGGGGCACGGGGGGTGGAACAGCCCTGATCCACCTGGGGTGATCTGGGGAGCCCACTGAGACCCCCTGAGATCACCTGGGGAACCACTGAGACCCCAAATCCTTCTGAAGTCATCTGGGGAACCCACTGAGACTCCCTGAGATCACCTGGGGAACCAATGAGACCCCCAATCCCTCTGAGATCCTCTGGAGAGCCCACTGAGACCCCAAATCCTTCTGAGATCATCTGGGGAACCACTGAGACCCCAAATCCCTCTGTGACCATCTGGGGAAACACTGAGACCCCAGAGATCATCTGGGGAACCAATGAGACCCCCAATCCCTCTGAGATCCTCTGGAGAGCCCACTGAGACCCCAAATCCTTCTGAGATC